>CATIWR010085731.1:0-31745 GCA_949677035.1 Omphalea diandra | reverse complement strand
TTGAGAAGAAGATAAATTTACTTACCTACTGTCCCAGAATTGAAAAACCCTAGGCAGCTCACTCTTCTCCCTCTCTTCTTCTTCTTCTTCTTCTTCTTCTTCTTCCTCTTCCTTTCTTTCTTCTTCCTTTGCTCTCTCTTGTTTCTGGGATACCCCACGTTTTTCCCTCAAAATCTGACCCTAATGGTCTGTATTTTTATCTTAAATAAGTCAAAAGATTGAGGCTGGTTTTCCTATTGGTTGAAAGTTAAAAGTTTTACTTTTAGTCCCTCTTCTTCACTCATTAAGCACTTCCATCCATCTCCTAATTTCTAGATACTCCTTATACTTTTAATTAAGATCTAAAACACCATTATTTATGATATTATAATATGCACACAACATAAAACAATTTGCCATACAACTATACAAACACTACATATATGTTCAAATGTCCCCAAATTGCAATGGTACTTCTAAATGATTATTTATCTAATGCATATGCTCATGTGATAATGCTAATGAATATGACTAGGGATGTTACATTTAGTTAAGAAATTGCATCTCAAAATTTCAAAGAGGGAAAGAAGCTTTGGATACATTTATTGTATCTTAAAGACCACCCCTTATGGGATATGGTCTTGATTTCAATGGAGCCTCTTCATCTACATCCTCTCCTCCCATCTTTATTAGAGCATTAACAACTCAAACTTCTAATATATAAGTGATTGGGAAGAAAAATGCTCTTAGCACTAAGCCTTCTAAGCCTAAGGCTAAAGGAAAAGCTCCCTAAAGCTCTAGAGCTAAGCCTCAAAGAGCAAATCATGCATACATGTATAATAGGAGGCATGCTTAAAAGTGCACATATAAAAAATTCTCTTGTACCCCTTATCATTATTGCTCTTGCATGCATTCACATGGCCAAATTATGAGAATGCCTTATACTTATATTAAAGTTTCTCATAGAAGAATGAGTCATAAGTCTAAACTCCAATGTCATTATTTTACGTGTTTTACTATATTACGAAGGCACACCTCAAATTATGGGACCCTTCCAAGTCTAACCCTAAGGACCCAAGTATGTTTGGGTACCTAAACAAAGGTAAAATGGTTTTGTTTTATTGGAATGCTTGAAAGCCACCAAGGAACATAGTGATTGGCATATAGATAGTGGATCCTTAAAGCACATGACCATAAATAGGAAGCTATTCACATCCATTAAGGAAAAGGAAGATGGTAATGTACATTTGGAAATAAAGCCACAAGTAAGGTAATTAGCATTGAAATCATTAGTAAGAAGGATTGTTCTCTTATTGAAAATGTACTTTTAGTTGATAGTTTGAAGCATAATTTGTTAAGTGTAAGTCAATTATATGATAAAGGTAACAAAGTTTCCTTTGATCCTAGAGAATGTTGGGTTTCCACTTTAGTGGATAAGAAAGTAGTCTTTAAGGGTCAAAGGAAAGGCAATACCTACCTAATTAATTTAGACAATTTAGCTAATCAATCTTTCAAGTGTCTTGTCTCTTTTAGTAATGAATCTTTGCTTTGGCATATAAGACTTGGACATATTAGCATGGAGCTTCTTCAACATCTATCAAAATGAGAGCTAGTAGAAGGTCTTCTAAAGCTAAAATTCACCAATGACAAGACATGCGAACCTTATCCAATGGCAAAGCAACATCAAGCATCCTACAAAGCCAAAAACATTGTAAATAGCTCTAGACCTCCACTAATTCATATGAACTTGGTTATATCTATAAGAAATACTAGTTTGGTGAAAACACTATGCATTTTGTCCTTCTTAATGACCACACTAGGTTCACTTGGTTCTCCTTCCTTACTCATAAGAGTGACACTTTTAAAGTTTTTAAAAATTTTAAAAAATGTGTTGAAAAAGAAAAGGGTTACTTCATTTCCTTTATTAGAAGTGACCATGGAAAAAAGTTCCAAAATGAAGGTTTCGAAAATGGGATTTCAAACAATTTTTCTACTCCTTGAACACCACAACAAAATGATGTTATAGAAAGAAAACTACAACTTTGGTAGAGATGGCAAGGACTATGATCAATGAGTACTCTTTACCTAATTACTTTTGGACCAAAACCATTAGTACCACATGTTATATTGCAAATCATGTTTTCAAAAGACCCATTTTAAATAAAAGTCTTTTGCATTATGGAAAGGTAGAAAACCCAAGATTTCATACCTAAGAGTATTTGGATGTAAAAGTTTTATTCTAAATAACAAGGATAATCTCAAGAAATTTGCATCCAAAATGGATAAAGGAATATTTCTTGGTTATTCCACCTCTAGCAAGACTTATACAATTTTCAATTAAAAGTCCATAGTAGTTGAAGAATCAATGAATATTATAGTGACTTTAAAAGTTGGAGCTCAACTTAACATCTAAAGTGTATGTCATTGATCTTGAAGATCAAGAGCCACCTTAAGAATAAGAGCAAACATAATATCAATAAGAGGAGAACTAATCTCAAGGACTTTCTAAGGATTGGAGGTACTTTAAGGATCACTTAAAGGACCTAATCATTAGTGAGACAACCCAAGAAGTAAGTAATAGAGCCTAACTCAATGATTAGATAATAATCTTACTTTTATTTCTTAATTTGAGCAAAAGTCAATTATGCAGCTCTTGATGATGAGAGTTAGATGACTGCTATGTAAGAGGAACTCAACCAATTTGAGAGAAACAAAGATTGAGAACTTGTCTTCAGGCTGAAAGAACACCTGACTATAGGTTGTAAATAAGTGTTTAGGAATAAGTTAGATGAGTAAGATTTTATCATTAGAAATAAAGCTAAATTGGTTGTAAAGGGTTACAACCAAACGAAAGGCATTGATTATGATGAAACATTTGTCTCTATTGTAAGATTAGAGGCCATTAAGATTCTTTTAGCATTTGTACCTCACATGGATTTCAAACTCTTTCAAATGGATGTTAAAAGTACATTTTTGAATGGTTTTATTAGGGGGGGGGGGAGGGGGAGGAGGGGGAGTTTATGTTGAACAACCTCCAATTTTGAGTCTCATGAATTTCAAAATCATATTTTCAAACTAACTAAGGCCTTGTATGGATTGAAACAGGCTAAGAGCTTAATATGAAAAGCTCAGTTCATTCCTTTTGAATAATAATTTTGAAAAAGGCAAGGTTGACACTATATTGTTTATGAAAAAGCATAATAAGGATACACTCATTGTGCTATGTTAATGATATTATATTTGGCATTACTAATGAATCTCTTTGTGAGGAATTTGCAAAGTGTATGACTAGGGAATTTGAGATGAGCTCAATGAGTGAACTCAAGTTCTTCCTTAATCTTCAAATCAAACAAACCAAAGAGGGTATCTTCACTAACCAAGCCAAGTACACAAAGGAACTACTCAAGAGGTTTGGCATTAACCAAGACTTTAGCAAGTGCATCAATGAAGATTGACAAACATGAATAAGGTAAGCCAATCAATGAAAAGAAGTATAGAATTATGATTAGATCTCTACTTTATCTTACCACTTCTAGACCTAATGTTATGTATAATGTTTACTTATATGCTAGGTTTCAATCTTGTCCTAAAGAATCTCATTTGCATGCAGATAACAAAATTTTGAAATATCTTCATGGCACTATGCATTAGGATTATGGTATCCTAAGAATTCATCTTTTAGTCTTCTTGGTTATTTAGATATAAATTATGCCTATAGTTTATTGGATAGAAAGAACAATTTTTAAACTTGCAAATTTATTGGTTAAAATAAAAAAGGGGGAGATTGTTGAAGTAGGATGGTTAATCCTAAGTCTAGAACCTCTTTTGATCTTGACAAAGGAGATTGATCATCACTAACATTTCAAATAAGTGTTGATTTTGCAGAAATAGATAAATCTCTCAAGAAAAGATGAAAATAGTTGTTAAACTCAAAAGCAACATGAAAATCGCGACCGTAATCCAAGATTTGTAATCGTGACTCCTATTAAAACATGCTGAAAGTTAGGCAGGCGAAATCACGAAGCCATTCTTGATCATGATTCACTCAAATGAAAGAGTTCAAAAATGCCAGACAAATTCGCTGTGTGTGTCACGCCTTAGTCGCAATCGCGAATTTCAAAGTAACTCAAGATGGCAATAAGTTCACAAACCAAAGCATGACGAGTGTCCCAGGTGACTGTTGAAAGACAAAAATCACGAAGGCTATGTGTTGGTAGCGACCGTGATTTATGAAGTGGAAAATGCAAGTTCTGGTAGATGAATTTGCATCCTCCGTTGCGTCCTGCACAAAGTAATTTGCGACCACTACTTTTATTTAGTGCTTGAAAGGCAACAATTATATTTTCCTGATGAACCAATGAGAAGCTGCCTGTGTACTAGCCATTAGACACAAATGAGATTTTTTGCTGCAATTTTTAGCTCCTGTATGGAAATTAGAAATTTGCGACAGTGAAAAAGTTATAGCGGCCGCAAATGAAGCCTACCAAGCATTTAATGCAAAATCTGTCTAACACACTTTGAAGATTTTGTACCAATTTTATTGCAACATCTCTTTGGTGGGTAGAGGCTATAAATACCTCACCAAACAGATGTAAATGCAAGAGAATTCATTAATTTCTAATTGAAACTCTTACAATTTTGCTACTTAATCTTTTCTCTTCTTTAATTGATTGTTTGGTGTGAGCATAAACACTATTTGTAAAGGTTGAAGTGTTAGCCTGATAAAATACTCTAGAGAGGTTATTGTGTGAGCCTGAAAAACATAAGTGTAAAGGTTATTGTGTGAGCCTTAGAAAACACAAGTATAAAAGTTTAGTGTGAGCTTGAAAACACCATTTATAGTTAGTAGAATACCCAAGTGCTGAGAATTGGGGAGTGGATGTAGGGTCGATGATAGCCGAACCACTATAAATCGTGTCTTCATTTCTCTTTTACTCTTCTATTTTTAATTTCACACACCAATTCAACCCCCATTCTTGGTGCTAAGGGCCAACAATGTTCTTATCAATTTCATGGTTTTTCAAGTGTTTTAAGAGCTAATTTTAACTTGTTTGTGTTTAGTTTAAGCTTCACTTGGTATAAAGTAACTTATTCCTCAAAGAACTTAAAGAAAATAATATTGAGAAGTGAAAGGCAAAAGTGGTAAGTTCATAAGAGGGTAAAAGCCAATTTTGAGTTAAACATGAGTGTGAATGACACCAATTGATTGTAAACACATAAGATAGTGTTTTTGTGATGTTTTCTTTTATTGTATACTAACCATGAAAGATTTAATGGAAGTTGAAATAGATCTCAAGTTAAAGTTGTTGCCTAAAAGCTTAAGTGATTCCATATAAAAGGTTAAAAGGGACATGCATGCAATAACGGGACAATTTGTAGATGAAGTAGAAAAGAGAGAAGTTAGCCAACAAACAAATGCTTCAAATTCCAACACAACCTGAACCAATCTAAGGCAACTAGGGCGTGGGAGAGTCATACATGATGAGGAGGATGGTAATTCCATAGAAGAACTTTCCCAAAGGTTTAACTAGTAAGATGTCAATCTTAGTGGCATCAAAATGAAGATTCCTACCTTCAATGGCAAGGGTGATCCTGAGGCATACCTATCATGGGAAAGAAAGGTAGATCTTGTATTTTATTGTCATAACTATAAAGAAGAAAAAAAAATTAATCTTGTTGTTATTGATTTTGTAGAATATGCTCTTATTGCTCTTATTTGGTGGGATCAATTAAAATATACTAGAAAAAAGATGTAGGGATTATCGTTTTTGTACTTGGCAAGAGATGAAAATAGTTATGAGAAAAAGATTTGTACCTAGCCATTACTAAAAGGATTTGCACAACAAATTGCAAAGGCTTGTACAAGGTGCTAAGAGTGTGGAAGAATACGATTAAGAGCTTAAGGTGATAACGATTAGGGCCGAAATTGAAAAATCTATAGAGCAAACAATGGCAAGGGTTCTTAGTGGGCTTAACAAAAACATTGCAAATGAAGTAGAGATGTACCCCTACAACGATTTAGAGGACTTATACCATCTAGTCCTGAAGATGGAAAAATAATAAAGGGGTACGTCTTCTATGCCCAATTTCTCTTCTTCTTTCGGTACTAATAAGTTTAAAGTTGGTAATAAGTCTATTAGTAGGCCTAAAGTCGATCCACCTAATTATCCACCCGACGCCAAACCAACAACACCCAACAAGGCAAGCTTTTAAAGTGTTTCAAGTGCAAGAGAAAGGACACATGGCCTAATAATGCCCTATCAAAAGGACCATGGTGCTTAAAGAAGGTGAAATCATCAGTGAGGATGAGGATGATGGAGTAGAAATCAACCCTGAGATGCCTCCATTAGATGATGTTAGTGATGTGGACAATTTTAGGGACCCCAATAAGGTAATAAGTAAAGAAAGTTTTATGAATAAGCATTTTTTAAATGTCCATATTAAAAATGATCAAGAGCAAAGGGAGAATATTTTTCATTCTAGGTGTATAATTAATGTTAACTTGTATCTTGTTATAATTGATGGTGGTAGTTGCATTAATGTGGCTAGCACTTATCTTATTGAAAAGATATGATTGCCTACTTGAAACATCCTAAACCTTACCATTTACAATGGCTAAATGAGAGTGGAGAAATTAAGGTAACCAAACAAGTTAGGATTGTATTTACAATGGACAAATATAAGGATGAAGTTTTGTGTTATGTTATACCTATGCAATCTAGTCACATGCTTTTGGGGGTCCATGACAATTTGATAGGAGGACAAAACATGATGAGTTTACTAATGTGTATGATTTTTATTTTTGAGGGGCAAACACATTGTACCATCTCTCTCTATCTCCTTCTCAAATCTATGAAAATAAAAAAATCTTAAGAGAAAGAGAAAATGTGCATAAATAAGAAAAAGAAAAATTGGCATGACAAAAGGAGAGTAGTGAGAAAACCAATGAAGGGCATGAGATTAGAGTGGAAAAAGGAGAGCAAAGAGGGGATGCCTATAAAAAAAGTGAGGGGCATGCAAAAGGAGAAGGTGTTAAAAGAGCTATTCTTATGAAAGAGACGGATGTAAGGAAAACCTTACTGGCCAACACACTTATGGCCATGCTTTTGTACAAAGATGTGCAACTAACATGTTTTTCTATTAGTGATGAATAACCAATTTCCTTCCTAGCGATTTTGTTTCTTTATTGCATGATTTTTCATATTTGTTCCTAAAAGATATGCCAAAGGGATTACCACCTTTAAGAGATATTGAACACAAAATTGATTTCATTCTAAGATCCCAAATTACAAATAGACCAGCCTATAAAAGCAATTTTAAGGAGACAAAGGAACTTCAAAGGCAAGTCGAAGAGCTAAGGGAAAGTATGAGTCCTTGTGTAGTTTCTGTTTTGTTAGGATCTAAAAGGATTGATCATGGTACATGTGTGTTGATTGTATGACCATTAACAAAATAACCATTAAGTATGGGCATCCAATTCCTAGGTTAGAAAACATGTTAATGTGTTTCATGGTGCATACATGTTTTCAAAAATTGATCTAAAATGTGGCTATCATCAAATTAGGATGTTTGAAGGGGATGAATGGAAAATTGCTTTCAAAACTAAATATGGTTTGTATGAATAGTTAGTTATGCCTTTTAGGTTAACTAATGCCCTTAGGCCTTTAAAGAGATTGATGAACCATGCCTTGCTTGCATACTTATGAAAATTTGTAGTTATTTATTTTGATGACATTCTTATTTATTTTAGATCTTTGAAAGAGCATTTAGAGCATATTAAGGCTTTTTTTTTTGAAGTTTTGTGCAAAGAAAGGTTGTTTGTAAACTTTAAAAAGTGTTATTTTTGCACTAGTAGGCTTATTTTCTTAGGATTTATGGTAAGTAAAGATGGGATAGAAGTTGACCAAGAAAAGGTAAGTGCAATTCAATCATGGCCAAAACCTACAAGCATAAGTGAGGTAAGATCTTTCCATGGTTTAGCTAGTTTTCATAGAATATTTGTGAACAATTTTAATACAATTGTGACACCCCTAACTAAATTATAAAATGAAATGTTGGTTTTTAATGGGGGGAGGCACAACAAAATGCTTTTAAATTTTTATAATTTAGCTTGACCAATGCACCTTTATTTGTTTTGCCTAACTTTGCTAATACTTTTAAGATTGAATGTGATGCTTTAGGTTTGGGCATTAGAGCTATTTTGATGTAATAAGAAAGAACCTTTGCTTACTTTAGTGACAAACTTAGTAGGACTAAACTCAAATATCCAACTTGTGATAAGGAAATGTATGCATTAGTTAAGGCCTTACAAGCATGGAAACACTACCTTTGGCCCAAAGAGTTTGTTATTCACACGGATCATGAGTAATTAAAATACCTTAAAGGGTAATAAAAATTGAACAAAAGACATGTTGAATGGAGTGAATTCATTGAGTTCTTTCCATATGTCATAAGGTATAAATGAGGTAAGGATAATATAGTGGTTGATGCACTATCTTAGAGGTATACTCTTCTTTCTCTTCCAGACTCTAAATTGCTTTTATTTGAGTTTGTTAAAGATTTGTATATTGATGATGTTGATTTCGACTTATATTATAAAAATTGTAAGAAAACTACTTTTAAGAAGTATTTTACTCATGATGGGTTTTTGTTTTGAGATAATAAGCTTTATGTGCCTAGATTTTCTTTACATGAGCTTTTGGTTAGGGAAGTCCATAGGATGGGCTTATGGGACATTTTGGAGTCCAAAAGACTTTAGATGTTTTGCAATAGCACTTTATTGGCCTAATATACGAATGACTGTTTAAAATGTGTGTCACACATGTGTTGCATGCAAACAAGCTAAATCTAAATCAAAACCACGTGGTCTTTATATGCCTTTACCCATTCCTAGTTCACCTTGGATTGATATATCTATGGATTTTATTTTGGGTTACCTAGGTCCAAACATGGTAATGATTCTATTTTTATGATTGTAGATCGATTTTCTAAAATGGCACATTTTATTACATGTCACAAAACTGTTGATGTCATTAACATTGCAAACTTATTTTTCAAAGAGATTGTAAGATTGCATGGTATTCTTAGAACTAATATTATTGATAGGGATATAAAATTTTTAAGCTTTTGAAAAACATTATGTGGGCAAATTGAGGACAAAATTGTTATTTTCTACTTCATGTCATCTATAAACTGATGGTCAAACTCAGGTTATGAATAAAAACTCCAAGGCAACTTTTGAGAGTTTTGATTAAAAGAAATTTGATAAGAGTGTGCATTCTTCTACACATTATTGCCCTTTTAAAGTTATTTATGGATTTATACCATTGTGTCCTTTGGATTTATCCCTTGTTCCGTCTAATCTGCATGTGGACTTAGACGGTAAAAAGAAATCTGATTTTGTTGAACAATTGCATGAGAAAGTGCATTTGAACATTGAAAAGGGGAATGAGTGAATTACAAAAAATGCAAATAGGGAAGGGTTAAAGTTGTATTTAAACTGAGAGATTAGGTACACTTTAGGAAAAAGAGGTTTCCTAATCCTAGAAAAAGCAAACTTAATCCTATAGGCGATGGACCTTTCCAAGGAAGGAATGATGCGATCATCCAAGGCAAGTCTAAAGATCCACTTCAACTTTAAGGCCCAATCATAAGAGGAAGGCTCGAGAAGTTCAAAGATGCAATTACAACATTTATGTAAAAAGGAATAATAATTAGACTAGCCCAAGAAGAGTAAAGGATGCGTGAGGCCCAATTATATAGAGATGGAAGCTTGGACTCTTCAAAGGAAGAACTTAACTTAATCTAATGGAGCTTAATATATGAAGAAGCCCATGACTCTTAGCATTTGCCCAAGGCACTCTTATATAGCCCAATCTGGCCAAACATGGAAGAGGGGTCATTAAGTTAAGGATCTTATAAGATTATGCATAGTTGGCAAGATTTTCCTATTATTTTTAGGATTTCCTTTTTTTTTTATCGAATTCCTTTCCTTTCTTATTTAGAAACTTTGTTATTTACTTATCAAAGGATTTCCTTTATTGTTAGGAAAATATCTTGATGTATCTCTTAACATTTCCTATTTAGCTTAGGAGTATCTCTTCCTTAATAAAATAGGATGATTTGGCAAAACATGTAAGGCTTAAATTAGAAGTGTTTTCTTAAGGTTTTCTTGAAACATTGTAAAGGCTATAAATAACCCTTCATATTCAGCCAAGAACAATGATTGAATAATATTTCTTTTAGCAAAAGTTGCTTGTGAGATTTAATTTTCTTCTTGAGTTCTTAATAGTATTTGGTGAGATTATTGAGTGAGTGCTTAATAATTTCACAAACTTGTTTAATCTAGGTATTAAATTACTTAGTTAATTTAAGGTTGAGTTTAACAGCTCTTAAATCTTTATAATTTTGGTAGCTAGAAATAAGTTTTCTAGAGATCAAATTAGGAATGAAGAATTTGCCTTATTTGATCTCTAAACTAAATCTGGGGGCTTGTGTTTGACATACAAATAAGGATCCAAGCACCTACATTCGTATCATTATTAAGTTTGTTGTAATTCCTCTATTATTCCGCTTTCTCTCTATATCCCTCTTTTTTTATATATATATTGACAAAGGGGGAGAGAAAACTAAACTTGATGAGCTTGATATGTAAAAGGATGATAACTAAAGTTGGATTTATTAACTTGATTCAATAGGAGAATATGGATTGTATGGGAGTACTTTTACAATTTTTTTTTTAACTTCTTTATCTAAGTTTGGATCCATGATGAATCATATAATTAACTTTATGTTGACTTCTAAGCACTTAAAAAAACTTATGAGTATGCATTTTTGGCTCTTTATCCTTTGTGTATTCAATCTAAATTGTCAAAATAAAAAAAAGGGAGATTATTAGACTACGTTTGCCAAACTTAAGTCAAAACACTCTTTTGATTTTGACAATATATATTGAAAGATTCTAATGCCAATTTTAAGTGTTGCTTTTGTAGCAATTAAGTTAGGAACTCATTGGAAGCTAAATGGAGGTAAAAAGCTCAAACTATGGTAAGTTACTCCTACATTGTGATTGTGACTTAGAGGTTGTGACTGCTATTCCATAAAAACTTAGAAAATTTTGATCCAGTTTGATTTGTGTCATAGTGAATGTCACGATCGCTGCATTTAAAGGGTTATGAAGGGACTTCAAGCAACTAATAAGGGTGAGCAATGTGTCATAAGGAGTTGTTGGAAGTTTGAAAGTCATGATAATGACCATTTGGCAGCGACCTTGATCTGCCTCAACCCAAAGCTCCAAACATCCAATTATTAAGATAGTAGCTAGCCCTTTCATCTCTTAACTATAACCTTCAACCTTTTCTAAAGGGATCTAATCGCTAGTTTTCTGAAGGATCAATGCTAGAGTGCCACGTATAACTAGTCATCAGATATAACTAAAGTTTGCAACCATGATTTGACAAAATTTAGAGCAAATATGATGATCACGACCACAACATCTAGTTTTAACTATGATTTTTGTCTGGCAAGCCTTAAATATAGGATTTCACTGCCAGCTTTTGAGATTTGGAAATAGTTTTGTTAGTAACAGTTCTTTGGTGATAGGAATCTAGAAATACTCCATCAAATGGTCTTAAATGAAAAATAATAACAATTTATTATGGCCTAACTCTTACAAATTTATTTCTTAACTCTCTCTCTGATTAATTCTTTATAAGTGAGTTGTTAAGGTTTGGCGAGAGCCATTAAACACCTTTACATTTAGGTTTCAGAGTGATCCTTGTAAAGAAAAATTGTTACATTGGTTAAGTGTGAGCCTTTTAAAAACACTTGTAAGGTTGTATGTGAGCATTGTAAAACACTTCATGTAAAGTTAGGTGTGAGCTTATAAAACACCACATTAAATGGTAGTGAAAAACCCAGTTAGAAGAATTAAGGAGTGAATGTACAATTAGTTAATACCTAAATAACTATAAATCTATTGGGTATACTCTTCTTCTACTTTTTCTTTTAACTTTTCCTTATTCATTTACTGACCAAAAGTTTTTAAATTTCCCACCACTTCAACCCCTCCTTTTTGGAGCATAAAGGCCAACACCAATTTTCAAGTTTTTAAGGCTCACACTTAACCTTTTACACACATTCAATATTGCTTAATAACCAAAGTATAAAGCAGTAAAGAGTAAGAACTTTGAGAATTCAATTTGCATAAGTTTGATAATAATAAATGGCTAGGCATTCAAGGCCATTTAATGGACCAAAGAGCCATTACTAAAAAAACTATGGTCAAATCTCCAACTTATGGTAGGTAATCCTACATTAAATGCTTGTCAGACTAAAATTGTGATTGTGACAAATAATTGTCGTGAACTTCATTTCTTGTTGAGAATTACTCTCTTATGGTTAAGATCTTTAAATATGTCTAATGGCTAGTGAAACTTGGCATTTGTTCATTAGTTCACCTAAAACTAGCCATTATAACTTTTAACTTTAAATAGATGTCTTGATTGTGAATAATGGGTAATGATCGTGAACCAACATAGCATTGGAATAGGGAAATGTGAACTGTACCGTAAAGCTAATTGCCATTTTGGCTCAAAGCTTGAAACTAGAATGGCCATGCCTTAGATCGTGGTTGCAATCTTCAAATATCCAAACAGCTGCTTGGACATATGACTTGCTTCTAATGTGATTGTTGACACACTTTTTAAATGTTTTTAATGTCTTGATCACGAGTCCCATTGTGATTGCTATCACGAAACATATTAAAGGATTTGGTTCATAACTTTTGAGGCAATAGTGGTTGCAACACATCAAATAGTGATCATGATCTTGATCTTGGTCTCGATCCTCCTATCTTAGGCATAAATTACAGGTCTATTTGAGACTTGGAGATTTTCCAATTCCATTTGACTTTTAATTCAATTATTATCTTATATTCTATAAGAACAACATTTAAAATTAGCATTAGAATCCTTTATTCTACATTGTTAAGATCAAAAGAGAGGTTTGACCAACATAGTCCAATAATTTTTCCTTTTTTTTATTTCGACAATCTAGGTTGAATATTCAAAAGATATAACTTCTAATAAGCATATCCTTAAAAATTTTAAATTTTTGGAAGTCTAAGTGAAGTTGGCAGATAAAATTCCTTAGTTATGCAATATGTTAAATCAAAGTGAATAAACTCAGGTGTTGAATTTAAAGTTACAAGAATACTACCCCTCAATTCGATACTCCCCCTTAATTATGTCAATTAATCTAATATTTTAGCATTCAATTTGCAGTTCACTATTCATTTCTCTCCCCTTTTGTCATGATTAGAAAAAGATGCGGATAGGGGATATAAATAAAAGGGATGAAATATCAATTTCTTATAATAAAACACAATTAATCAATCACACATTGCAATGAACACAAAATTTCATTAATAAGGAGAGAAAGAAAATTTTCATTAAAACCTAATATTAGAATCGGCATTCAAAATTTCCAATATGTACAAATGTTTGATCATATGATTAGGCTTAAGATTGGAAAATAGAAAATCATAAAAGAAAACATAAAAGAGATGAAAGTGAAGATGATAAATAAGAGGGAAAATAGAAAACTAAAAAGTTGTGAAAGAATCATCATCATCATCATCTTGTTCTTCTTCCTCTTCTTGTTGGACTTCTTGATTGCCTCATTCTTATTATTCTTCAGTGTCCCCTCCTCAAAATTTGAAAGGTAACATGAGGTAAGCTCCAATTTCTCTTAGAGATCCACCACATCACTATAAAGGTGATGTAGAAGCTTGAACCAACCGATTCATCACTTTTATGAGCTTGTCAATTTTCTTATCTACAGTGGAGAGAGAAATGGGTGAAGGTGGAGGAGCTTGAGTAAATGCTAATTATGGTTGCTCTTATTGGCCTTTTTGAACCATAATTCTTCTTTTTTTTTACATTTGGGAGGATTATTAAAGCCTTGCACCCTCAAACCCAAAAAGATACTCATAAGTGTTTGGCTTAATTGCTTTGGTAGTTTAGGTCAAGAAAGTTCTTTTGGGGAAGGTAAGTAGTTTTGAAGTAGGATTTATTTTGTGGGGCTAAGACACCCATAAACCTATAAATTGCTATGATATAAGAGAAAAGAAGAAATTGGCCATGTATCTTTGCTTATATGAACCAAATGGTCAATGAGGAATGAACTGGTTTAGATTAGTTTGCCTTCAATAAGGCAATGGATAAATGCTAAGCCCTTTTAGGACCCCCTCTCATTGCCATCATTTCTAGCATTAGTAGAAAAGGTTATAATGCAGTGAAGGAACTAAAAAGGTAAAGATCTTATATTTTTGGCAACTGAGGATTTAAGATCATAATGGGTTTTGATAGAAATCTAGTGCCAAAAATCACTCATATCAAAGGCTAGAGAGGAGAGGTTCCATGGAACATCTTGGAAGGAGAAGAAAGAGCAAATGGAGGAGTAGGAGATATAAAAGGGTTAGCCAATCAATGAAAGAGAAGGCCATACATACATGCTATTATGTTTGCAGCTTTACTATTCTCCACGGTGGCCATGAACTCCCTTGTAATTTCCTCATAACTTAGCTCCTAAATTAAACCTTCCTACCTAAGATTGAAGAGAAAGGCTCAAATTTCACCATCAATGTTTAATGATTCTAGAGCAAAGGAATAAGGATTTTATTAGTTGTAATGATCTCCTTCTTGATAATTTCATAGCACTCTTTTTCTTTTTGTGTCATTGCCTTCATCATATGTAATAAAGGTTATTGTCTTGAGTAATGAGGAGAGGTTTGGGGGGCTTTACCCATGGCATCCCTTAGGAGTATGGTCTTGGAGCCATTTGAGGAGATAAGAGTGGTGCAGAAATAAAAGGATGGATAGAAGAGAAGAAGGCTTAAGAGAACTAGAGAGAAATTTGGTAGATTTAGAGGGAATGCAAGAAAAAAAGAAGGAAAAGTGAAAGAGATGGGTTGAGAGAAGTATAAATAGGTAGAAAAGGAGGTTAAAATGGCAAAAAAATAATATTCAATGCAAGAAATGAATAATTTGGAATGAAAGAATTATTTCCCAACAGTTATTGTAATTCCTAACTACTAAACATAGGTTGCAACTGCAAACTACAAAATTTGTGAATAATGACTTGTTTGACCTTAGAAAGACACAAAGAAAATGGTTTAAATTTGAAAATTTTTGAAAATTTATTAACTGAATGATAAGTCGTGAATATGAAATTTAAAATCCTTGAGGAAGCAAAGTGACTTATAAATTTCAACCATAAAATTTTGTCTCCGATGCAATTTACAAAAAAGTTTTAAAAATAAGCTTTAAAAAAAATTAACGTGAATGGACCATACATTAAGTAACCAATTTGATATATGGATGATTAATTCAAGCATTTAAATATGAAAAAACTCAATTACATGTTGAATTAATTCATCTCATCATTAAAATCAACACATTCAAACATCATTATCTTATCACAAACACATCAAACATTATAATATTAAATCAAGCGACATATATGCAGACAATAATATCTATTTTCACCCTAGGGATCTTTTATCAAGCATCCCTTGTTCCCTTTTGATGATGCTCATTCTCCTTTTATTAAGGGTTTTAGTGAAAATATCTAGTAGTTAGTTGTTAAGGTCAATAATTTCTAACACCACATTATCATTTGCACATGGTCTTTAAGGAAATGATGTCTAATGTCAATATGTTTACTTCTTGAGTGCTCAATGAGATTCTTTAAAGGATTTATTATGTTAGTGCTATCACATTTGATGGGAATGTGATAAACATCTTTGTCATAATCCTTGAGTTGTTATTTTATCCAAATAACTTGGGTACAACAACAACTCGCCACTACATATTCCACTGTAGCGGTGGATAAGGCAATCGAAGTTTACTTCTTATTAAACCAAGATACTAAACATTCACCAACAAATTGGCAAGTTTTGAAAGTATTATTTCTATACTAGTATAATTTGCATCCGAATACCTAAGAAGGCTAAAAGGTGAGTTCTTAGGATACCATAAGCTTAAATGCAATGTGCCATCCAAATATGTCAAAATTCTTTTAACTGCATGCAAATGTGATTCTTTTGGATAAGATTGAAATTTTGCACACAAGCGTACACTAAATATGATATCAGGTCTAAAAGCGATAAGATATAAAAGATAACTAATCATACCTTTATATTTCTTATCATTTATAGGCTTACCAAATTCATCTTTGTCAAGTTTGATTGATGAAATCATTGGTTTCTTAGCTATCTTGCATCCATCTATCCCACATCTTTTAAGGAACTCCTTTGTGTATGTATATTGATTAATGAAGATGTCTTTTTTGCATTGTTTGATTTGTATACTAAGGAAGAAAGCAAGCTCACCCATCATGCTTATTTTGAATTCCTAGTCATACACTTACCAAACTCTTCACAAAGACATTCATCAATAACACCAAATATAATGTCGTCAATATAAATTTAAATAATTAATGTATCCTTGTCATGCTTTTCACAAACAAAGTAGTATCAACCTTACCCTTTTCAAAATCATTTTTTGAAAGTCATGAACTAGACCTTTTGTACCAGGCTCTTAGAGCTTATTTCAATTCATTTATGGCTTTAACTAATTTAAAAACATGATTTGATAAATCACAGGACTCAAGACCCATAAGTTGTTCAACATAAACTTCCTCTTCAATAAAACCATTTAAAAATGCACTTTTGACATCCATTTGAAAAAGGTTGACATTCATATGCATGCATTTAAAATTAAAATTCCAAGAGCCTTCAACCTTGCAACGAGGGCAAAAGTTTCCTCACAGTCAATGCCTTCCTCTTGGATGTACCTTTTAGTAACTAATCTAGATTTATTCCTAATGATTGAACCTTGCACATCTAACTTATTCCTATATACCTATTAGTACCATAGAATTGGGTGTTTTTCGGGTCTTGAAACAATTTTTAAAACCTTATTTCTTTCAAATTAGTTGAGTTCCTCTTGCATAGCAATCACCTAATACTCATCATCAAGAGACTCATTAATTGATTTTGACTCAAATTGAGAAACAAAAGCAAGGTTATTATCTAAGGCATTAAGTTGAGCTTTTAGTACTTACACCCTTTCTCCCTAATGATTAGTTCCTTTGGATGGTTCTTAGAGTACCTCCAATCTTTAGGTAATCCTTAAGCTTAGTTCTCTTCTTGTTCGGGTTGAATTTATTCTAACTCTTGAGGTGACTCTTATTGTTCAACTTCAATTACACCTTCCTTCGAAGTGGTGTCGAGCTCTAACTTCTCAAAATCACTAATAAGATCCTTAATAAGATAACATTTCTTAAGATCAAGTTGACTTAACTCATAAAACACAACATTTATAGACTCTTTAACACTACAAAATTTTTGTTAAATATCCTATAAGCTTTGCTAGTGGTGGAATACCTTAAAAATATGCCTTCCCTCCTTGGTATTTAAAATGTAACATTTACATCTAAAGACTCTGATATATAAAATCTTGGGCTTTCTTCCATTCCACAACTCATAAAAGGTTTTGTTTAAAATGGGCCTCTTAAAAACTCAATTTGCATTGCAATAAGAAATGTTGATTGCTTCCACCTAAAGTAATTTAAAAGAGAATACTCATTAAACATAGTTATAGCCATCTCCATTGATATTCTATTTTTTCTCTTCATAACACCATTTTGTGGTGGTGTTCTAGGAGCTAAAAAATTATGTGAAATCCTATTTCCAAACAATAATTTTCAAAAAGCTTATTTTGAAATTCCTTTATAAGGTCATTTCTAATACTAGAAATGATATACCTTTTCTCATTTTGAACCCTTTTTTGGAAAACTTTTGAAGGCATAAAAAACATACTCTTATGAGTTAAGAAACTAACCCCAAATAAACCTTGAGTAATCATAAACAAGAACAAATGCATAATAATTACCACCTAAACTAGCATTTCTAGTAGGTCCAACTAAGTCATAAGGATAAGTTAAAGCGGTATATAAATACTTACTATATTTTTGAGTTAAAAGGAAGATTAGTGTTGCCTCCCCATTTACCAAGGTTCATATGTATGTTTTCAATGAACTTTAGCTTATGAAGGCCTTTTACTAGCTCTCCTTTTGACAAATTTTAGAGAATCTTCATGCTTGCATGCCCAAGTTGTCTATGCCAAAGCCATGATTCATTGTTGATAGATATAAGACACTTGAAAATTGATTAGCTAAATTGTCTAAATCAATTGTGTAAGTATTGTCTATCACCCTTAAAGACCACATTATCATATACCAAAGTAGTGACAATAAATTCTCTAGAGTTAAAGGTGACTTTGTTACCCTTATTACATAATTGACTTACACCAAACAAGTTATGTTTCAAACTATCAATTAAAAGAACATTATTAATTAGGGGGTAACCCTTCTTATGAACAATACTAATGCCAATTACCTTAACCTTAGAATTATTCTAAAAAGTTACATTACCACCATCTTTTTCTTTGATTGATATGAATAACTCTATATTTTTGATAATATGCTTTGATCACCTATTATCCACATGCCAATTGTTGTCCTCTTTGGTGGATTCCAAGCATACTTATAAAACATAACAAATTTATCTCTATTTGGGTACCTAAGTGTACTTGGGTCCTAGGGCGTTAGGCCTAGAAGGATCCTTAAGTTTGAAGTGAGCCTTCCTAATGTTGTAAAACACATTAATGTGACCATACTTCATGCAATAATGACATTGGAGTCTAAATTTGTTAGTCTTTCTCATTTATACTATTTCAATATGGGTAAAGGGGTCTTTTCATATCATAGTCATGTGAATGCATTCATGAGCAAGTGTGGTAAGAAGTAGAAGGTGTGTGCTTTTGTACATGGCTCTTATAATACATAAATGCATGACTAGCTCTTTTTGGCTTGACCTTAGAGCTTTGATATGCCTTTCCCTTCTTTTCGCTATGAGAGGTTTAATATTAAGGGCATTTCTCTTCCTAACCACCTCTATTCTAGAAGTTTGAAGGGTAGAAGCTTTAATGAATATAGGATGAGAAGATATGAATGTAGAAGCTCCATCATAGCTAAGAACATGTCTCACTGTGGATGGCCTTTGATATACAATTAATGTATCTAAGGTCTCATTCTCTTTGTGAAATTTTGAGATGGAGTTTCTCAATTCAATAATCTTGTTTTTCAAAGAGTCATTTTCTTTTCTTAAAGAGTCAAGAAAAGATGGAGTTTTAGAAAGTTGTTCTAAAGATTTATTGATTTCTTCATTATAAGTCCTTAAGTTAGAAATAAGATCATTTAAACTTTTAAAATCATCCTTAAGTTAAGAACATTTTTTCTTATAAGATATCAGTTTTTATTTATATTTGTCACATCTCAAGACCATGGCTTTAATAAGCTCATCATCCTTATCCTCAAAATAATTATCATCATTGTTGGCCCTTGTGCACCAAGAAATGGAGTTAAATTGGTAGGAAATTTAAAATTTTAAAGGGAGTGTATGCAATTGAAAGTTAGATAAAGAGCAGGAGAAGAATCAATATAAGCAATTTATAGTGATTTTAGTATTAATCAACCTTACATCCACTATTTCATTTTTTAATTAGGTATTTCACTAACTCTCGATGGTATTTTACAAGCTCACACCTAACCTAGTGTTTAGACTCACACTAAGCCTAATTACAATTATGTTTAAGGCTTACACATAACCTTACACAAGAGTTTTATCAGTTATGCTCACTCTAAAACCAAGTCCAAAAATGTTTATGGCTCACACCTAACCTTCAACAACTTAAGTATAAAGAATTAAAGAGTTAAATAGCTAAGAAATCAAACCGTAAGAATTTTGCCATAATTAAATGTTATCCTTTTTCATTCAAAGCCATTTGGAGGGGCCTTTATAAGTTCTAACCAACAAAGAGATGTTATGAAACTCTATGCAAATCTCTAAAGTTAGGTTGGAAAATCCTACATTTAATGCTTATTAGAGATAAGTTGCAGTCGAGATAGGAAGTTATGGTTGTGATATGCTTTTTGCTCTAAATTTTGCCATTTCTCGATTGTGATCTTTAAATGTTTCTAATGGCTAGTGAAACTTGGCATTCTTGTGTTAGTTTGTCAAAAACTATCCATTGGCACCCTTTAATGGATTACAAAGGTCAATGTTGTGATTCATTGGTTGCAGTTGCTACATGAAATAATGTTGAGATAGTGGGGCACTACATCCACCTGAATCAAACTAGAGAATTATGTTCCATTTTAAGGGTGTCATGGTTGTTACCATATGTTCACGGTTGTGAACTTCAAATCTCCTAATCTTGGGACATACAACATTTATCAACTGGCTTATGGGATGATAGTTGGAGGACTTCTTGAAACTTTTGAAAGTCCCAGTCACAAAGCTCATTTTGACTCCCACTATGAAACAAACTTAAACTATTTTTGGTTCTTAAAATTCTTGAGGTAGTGATTGTGATATCTTTGTCTTGGTTATGATTTTTGAGTCAATTTTAGTACTTGAAGTTTTTCTTTTGGTTCTATTCAACATCTAATGAGTTTCTTACTTTAATTTTGCAAGATTAGCACTTAAAATAGGCATTAGAACCTTTTAATGTATATTGTCAAGATCAAAAGAGACCTTTGACTTAAGTTTGACCGTTATAGTCCAACAATGTCTCCCTTTTTTATTTTGACAATGTATATTGAATATGTAAAGTATAAAAGCTTTAAAATGCATACTCTTTTAGATTTTAAGTGTTTGGAAGTAAATGGGTATAGTTCCTTTATGGATCAAGTTAAAAAATATGAACACTTAAGGTTTTTAAAAAATTACTCCCTCTCAAACCATGCTCCCCTTAGTTATGTCAATATATCCATCCAATTAACATTTAATTCAGCTTATCTCCACCTTTGCATGTACATATTCCATTCAATTTTCTCTCTCCTTTGTGAAGATCTAAAAGAGAAGGAAAAAAGGAATAATGAGAGGGATATCACTTTGGAAATATAAATCAAATCAAGCCATAATGGTTGAATAATCACAATAAAGGGGAAAATGAAAGAGCTAATGTATGATCACAAATTGAACAAACATTTTATTAATATAGAACATAAGTACACAAGAGTTGAAGCAAACACAATGTTTAATCACATCATTTGGGGCCTTAAATAAAAAATAAAAAACATAAACTTTAAAACATAAAGATGAAATGAAGATAAAAAAATAAAAAAAATAAAGAAAGAACTAGAATATTAGAGAAATATCATCATCATGATTTTTATAATATTCTTTACTATCTTCAAATTTTCATAATCTTCCTTACTATTTTAAACTTTTTCTTCTTCTTCTTATTCTTCACTATTGTTGGGTTCAGTTACTTCTTCTTCTTCCTCGTCTTTTTAAAATTCAGTCTTGGAGATGGCATAAAAAGGGAGGGCCTAGTTTCTCTTGAACCTAAACTAGATCACCATGAAGGTGTTGGAGAAAGTTGAGTCTTTTGAGAACTTTCTTTAAGAGCTTAAAAAACTTAGCCATTAAAGAAGTTTTGGAAGATGAAGTAGTAGGAGGGACCCTTGGTTATACCATTGGTTCTATTAGAGCCTCTTCCTATGTTTCACCTTCTTCAATCACAAGCCTACTTCTTTTCCTTGTTTGAGATCCTTGGAGTTACTTAGCTCCTTCGACACCCAACATATACTCATTGGTGTTTGGTTTAATGGCTTTTACATTGATGATGTTGGTGAGATTAAGAAAATTTTTGTTTGGAAGATAGGATTTGGACAAGTAAGTTTCATTTTCTAGGGTTAAGGCTCCTATAAAATTATATATGGCAGCAATGTGGGAGGAAATGAGAAATTCACTTTTTTTGGATTGGCTCATGTTAACCAATTGGTCCATAAAGTGGTGATCCATTTGGATTGGTTTGTTTACAATGAGCCGATAGAGAAATGTTGTCTTTTTGAGAGACTTTATTATTTTCATTACCTCTCGCATTGATAGAAAATGTAACTATAAGGTGGAGAAGCCAAAAGGGTAAGGTTTTAATGTTTGTGGCTAAAGACTTTTTGGGGTCATGTTTCTTCTCTATTGAGATTTGGCTCCAAAAATTAGAAAAGTCAAGGTCAAAAGAATACATATTGAAGGGAATTATGGTTACTAGTTTGGAAATTGAATAAAGAGCAAATTTGCTCATAGGTTATGTAGTATTCCTCACTAAAACACCTAAAGAGTAAGCCATACATACCCACTATTGAGTTTGCTGCCTTGTTGATCTCTATTATCCACATGAACTCATAAATGACCTTTTCATAACCTAGTTCATCCCTAAAGATGAACTCTACCCAACTAAGATTAGAAAGGAAGGCTTTTATCTCACCTTCAAGATTGAGTGCTTATTAGGTTAAATGATCTTATTCATATTGGCTTCAAACCTTGATTTCTGTTATTTAGTGATGGACTTCATGAGATGGAAAGGAGGAACTTACCTTTAAGGAGAAGAAAGTTGGGCAATCCCTTTACCCTTGTCAGTTTTAGTTAGAGGCTTCCTTGGAGTCATAGATGATAGTTAAAAAGGTTATAGTGATTTGAAGTAGAAAAAGAGGGAATGTTTGAAGAATAAGATGAATTTTGACGAGAGGAAATGGAAAAAGTGAATAAGATTATGTTAAGGGGGTTTAGATAGGCAGAAAATTAAATGGGATAAAAGTGGCTAGAACAGCATATAATGCACTCTTCCACTATTGGTCATTGCCTAGAGGTTACACGTAAGTCGCGACTACTATACACATTTATGATTGCAAATTATAAAAAATGCGAGTAACGGTTAAATTTTCCTTAAAAAGATGCAAATAAAATGACTAAAATTTTTGAATATTTTAAAATTTTGTAAGGAAAATAGAGAATCACGAGCTCAAATGTTGAAAGAAATTAAAAATGATTATGCCTTGTAAATCTCAATTGCAAATCCCAATCTCTATTGCGATTTACAAGTAATTTTAAAAAACAAACTCTAAATTATAATTTTCATAAATGGTATAAGAATAGAGCAATCAATTTGATATATTGATGATTAATTCATACAATCGAATATAGAAATACTCAAATGCAAGTGGAATTAATTCATCTCAATAAATCAATATACATTAACATCAAATAACTTAACAACAGTCAAGCAAATATAAAACATACAATGAGATATATTATTACCCTAGAGGGCTTCCATCAAGCATCCTTAATTCCCTTTTAGTGAAGTTTATCCTTTCTTCATTAAGGGGTTTAGTGAAATTATCTGCAAGTTGGTTATGGTTGTCAATAACACAACATTTCCATTTTGAACATGATCTCTAAGAAAATGATGTCTTGTGTTAATGTGTTTGCTCCTTGAGTATTGGATGGGATTTTTAGAAAAATTGATATCACTTATGTTGTCACATTTAATGGGAATGTAATCAACATCTTTATTATAATCCTTGAGTTATTATTTCATCCAAATAACTTGGGTGCAATAATAACTCACTGCCCTATATTTTGCTTCGATAGTCTATAAGGCAATCAAAACTTACTTTTTACTAAACTAAGAAACTAAGCAATCACTAATAAATTGGCAAGTTCTAGAAGTGCTCTTCCTATTTAATAAAATTTGAATACCTAAGAAGGCTAAAAGATGAGTTCCTAGGATACCATAAGCCATGGTGCCATGTAAATATTTCAAATCCTTTTTACCATATGCAAATGTGATTCCTTGGGTTGTGATTGAAAATATGCACACAAGTAAATTCTATACATGATATCAGCTCTAAAAGCAATTAGATATAAAAGAGAGCTAATCACACTTCTATATTTCTTCTTATTTATTGGCTTACTTGATTCATTCTTGTCCAGTTTTATTGATGCACTGATTGTTATTTTTTCTATCTTACATCCATCTATCCTAAATCTTTTGAATAACTCATTTATGTATTTGGATTAGTTGATGAAGATGCCCTTTTTGCTTTGTTTGATTTATAGACTAAGGAAGAACTTTAGTTCACCCATTATGCTCATCTTAAATTCCCTAGTCATTCATTTTGCAAAATCTGTACAAAGAGATTCATTAGTGACACCAAATATAATGTCATCAACATAAATTTGAATAATAATGTCTCTATCATGCCTTTTTACAAATAATGTTGTGTCATCCTTGCCCTATTCAACATCATTTTTCAAAAGGAAAGAACTAAGTCTTTCATACCAAACTCTAAAAGCTCGTTTCAAACCATATAAGGCTTTAGTCAATTTGAAAACGCAGTTTGGTAAATCATAAGATTCAAAATTGGGAGATCATTCTACATTGATTTCCTTCTTGATAAAACCATTTAAAAATGCACTTTTGACATCCACTTGGAAGAGTTTGAAATTTGTGTGACGTGCATATGCTAAAAGATGCCTGATGGCCACTAATTAAAGGTTTCATCATAATTTATGCCTTCCTCTTAGTTATACTCTTTGGCAATCAATATAGCATTATTTCTAACGATGTTCTTCTAACTTTTACCTAAACACTCATTTATAACCTATGACCGAGTGATCCTTTGGCCTAGGGACAAGTTCCCAAATCTTATTTTTTTCAAATTAGTATAGTTTCTTTTATGTAGCAATCACCCAACATTCACCATTAAAAGCCTTATCAACTGACTTTAGCTTTAATTGATAAGTAAAAGCAAGATTATTATCTAATGCATTGAATTGAGTTATAATACTTACTCCCTTGGAGGTTTCACTAATGATCAGCTCTTGTGGATGATTCATGGTGTACTTCCAATCCTTGGGTAGTTCTTAAGCTTAGTTCTCTTCTTATTAGGGTTAAACTTATTCTACTTCTTGAGATGGCTTCTGTTCTATAGGATCAATCATATTTTCCTTTAGTGTGGAGTTGAGCTCCAACTTCTCAAAATCACTCACTAAATTATCAATAAGAGTACCTTTCCCAAGATAAAGTTTACTAAACTTATCAAAAATGACATTCATTAGCTCCTTAACTACCATGGACTTTTTGTTAAAGACTCTATAAGCCTTGCTAGTGGTGGAATAGCCAGAGAAAATACCCTCATCTATTATAGAAGCAAATTTTCCAATATTGTCCTTAGTATTCAAAATGTAGCATTTGCATCCAAACACTTAGGCTTTCTTCCATTTCATATCTCACAATAAGGTTTATCTAGAATAGATCTTTTTATAAACTCTATTTGCAATATAATAAGAGGTGTTGACAGCTTCAACCTAAAAGTAATTTGGTAGAGAATACTGATTGAGCATAGTCCCAACCATCTCAACCAATGTTCTATTCTTTGTCTTTGCAACACTTTTTTGTTGTGGTGTTCTAGGAGATGAAAATTTGTGTGAAATCTCATTCTCTAAATAATAATTTTCAAAAAGTTTATTTTGAAATTCCTTTCCATGGTCACTTCTAATAGAAGGAATGAAGTAATATTTTTTCATTTTGAACTCTTTTTGCAAAACTTTTGAAAGCATAAAAAACATCTTTCTTATGAGCCAAAAAGTTAATCCAAGTAAACTTAAATTAGTCATCAACTAGAATAAATGCATAATGCTTTCCACCATGGCTAGTATTCCTAATAGGTCTAGCTAAGGCCATGTGAATAAGTTATAGGATGTTTGGTGTTATGGTCCACAAGTCTTGTCTTTGATGAACTTTAGCTTAGAAAGACCTTTCAAAAGTTTTTTTTTTTTTTTTTATAGACTTTGAAGAAGCTTTATGCCTACATGTCCAAGTCATTTATGCCAAAGCCATGCTTCATTGTAAATTGATACAAGACATTTCAAAGATTGGTTAGCCAAATTGTCTAAGTTAATTATACATGTGTTGCCTTACCTTTCACCTTTGAAAACTACATTCTCATCTATCAAGGTGGTAACAATCACTCTTTAGAATTGAAGGTAACTTTGTTGCGCTTATCACATAATTGACATACACTTAATAAATTATGCTTTAAACCATCAACTAGAAGGACATTATAAATAAGGGAGCAACCTAGAAATTCAATACCTGTAAACACATGTGGATATTGTCGTTTCATGTTCTCTTTGGTTTCCCATGTAGCCTCTTTTTGTGAGTGGTTTCTCCATAACACTTTAACTAAAGGGATTTATCGATTTCATAATTGTTTTGTCTTATAACTGATGATTTCCACTGGTTCTTCAATGTAACTTACATCATTTGTAATTGTTATTGTTGGATCCCTAAGTATATGTGTAGGATCAAACTGATACTTCCTTAGCATACTCACATGGAATAAATCATGAATCTGAGCCATCTCTGGTGGTAGTGCTCTTTCTAAGATCTCATATGGTCCTATGTATCGAGGACTCAGTTTTCCCTTCTTGCCAAATCGAATTATCCCTTTCCATAGTGAAACTCGGAGTAACACTTTGTCTACCACCTCATATTCCATTTCTCTTATGTGTTGGTCTACATAGCTCTTTTGCCTATCTTGTTCTACTTTAAGTTTGCTCTTGATTACCTTCACCTTGTCTATAGTGTCTTGCACTAGTTCTGGCCCTTCTAAAACACGCATCCCTTCTTCATCCCAATAGATTGGACTTAGACATTTTCTTCCATATAGTGCTTCATATGGTGCCATATGTATACTATTATAATAATGGTTATTATAAGCAAATTCAATCAAGGCAATATATTCATCTCATGCACCTTTGAACTCTATTACATAAGCTGCAAGCATATCTTCCAGAGTCTGAATTATCCTTTCTGATTGCCCATCTGTCTGAGGATGAAAAGCAGTACTAAAACTCAACTTGGTACCTAAAGCCTGTTGCAAACTAATCCAGAATCAAGATGTAAATCTTGGATCTCTATCTGATACAATGGACACTAGAACGCCATGTAATATGACAATTTCATCCACATATTTCTTGGCTAAGTGTTTAAGTGAACTACCCCACCAAATAAGGAAAAAGTGAGCTAACTTAGTTAGTCTATCAATGATCACCCATATAGCATCATTCTTCTTCAAAGTCCTCGGTAACCCATATACAAAGTCCATGGTTATTCTTTCCCACTTCCATACTGGAATCGTCAATGGTTTCAATTTTTCAGCTGGTGCTTGATGTTCTATTTTGATATATTGAAAAGTCAAACATATTGAAACATAGGCTACTACATCTTTCTTCATTTTAGGCCACAAAAAATGAGATCGCAGGGTATTATACATCTTTGTCATACCTGGATGCATGGCATATAAAGCATTATGTGCTTCTTCTAGGATTTCTCTTTGCAAGTTATCAACATTAGGCACACAAATACGAGACCCCAACATCAAGGTATCATTTCAAATATCAAAATCACCATGTCTCCCCTATTTTACCATTTTAATGATTTTATGTAACTTTGGATCCTTGCCCTGTGCTTTTTTAATTTGATCATGCAACATTGGTCTCACTTGAAAAGTGGCAATCAACACCCTATTCTTTTGTATGTTTAGCTCCATATTCATAGGTCGCAATTAAACTAAATAAGACAATGGAAACACTTGTAACTGAGTTACACCGCTTCTTGATTTCTTGCTCAAAGCATCAGCAACCACATTTGCCTTCCCTGGGTGATACTTAATGGTACAATTGTAATCCTTTAGCAGTTCTAACCACCGCTTCTATCTCATATTTAATTCTTTTTGGCTCATCAAATACTTCAAGTTCTTATGATCTGTAAATATCTGGAAAGTTTCTCCATACAAATAGTGTCTCCATATTTTCAAAGCAAACACAACAACAGCAAGTTCTAGGTCATGTATTGGGTAAGATAATTCATAAAGTTTCAGTTGTCTAGATGCATAAGCAATTACCATACCATGCTGCATAATAACACATCCCAAACCTTGATGAGACGCATCAATGTACACTACAAATCCTCCATCACTAGTAGGAATGGCTAACACTGGAGTTGATGTCAATCTATATTTTAATTCATCAAAACTCTTCTGACATGTTTTAGACCACTGGAATAGTACATTTTTCTAAAGTAATTTAGCCAAACGAGCAGCTATCAGTGAAAATCCCTCAATAAATTGATGATAATACCCAACTAGTCCTAGGAAACTTTAGACTTTTGCAACATTCTTTGGGGTTTCCCACTTTACTATTGCTTCAATTTTGTTTGGATCCACCTCTATGCCCTTTTTGGAAACTATATGTCCTAAAATACCACATGGTCAATCCAGAACTCGCACTTGTTTAATTTAGCAACTAGTTGTTTTTCTCTCAAAATTTGCAAGACAATCCTTAAGTGTTGTTCATGCTCCTCTTTGCTTCTTGAATACACCAGTATGTCATCAATGAACACAATTACAAATTTAAGTAAGGTTGGAACACTTTGTTCATAAGAGCCATAAACGTAGTTGGCGCATTAGTCAATCCAAATGGCATCACCAAAAATTTATAATGCCCATACCTGGTTCGAAAAGCTGTCTTCGGTACATCTGAGTCTGCAATTTTAAGCTGATAATATCTTGATTTGAGGTCAATTTTTGAAAATACCCATGCTCCTTGTAAATGGTCAAACAGATCATCTATTCTTGGTAAAGGATACTTATTCTTCATAGTGACCCGATTTAACTGCCTATAGTCAATACACATTGTCCTATCTTTCTTTTTAACAAACAATACTGGAGCACCCCATGGTGACACACTAGGTCTGATGAATCCCTTTTCAAGTAGTTCCTACAATTGGGTCTTTAATTCTCTTAACTTAGTTGGAGCCATCCTATAAGGTGGAATGGATATCGGTGCAGTTCCAGGGACTAACTCAATTGTGAATTCTATCTCCCTATCGGGTGGCAAACCAGGTAAGTCAGCCGGGAACACATCTGGAAACTCATTCACTACGAAAATATTCACAAGTAATTCATTTGTTAACCTTATGTCTACCACATGTGCCAAATAAGCCTCACAACCACTTTTAATCATGCGAAAAGCCTTGATAGCAGAAACTAGACATGCAGGTACAATTTGCCTCTCCCCTTGAAACACAACCCTTTTATGATTCAAAGATTCCAGGATAACTTCCTTAGTAACATAATTCACTATTGCATGATATTTGGACAACCAGTCCATACCCAATATCACCTCAAATTCACGTAGTGGCAATAGTACTAGATCAGCATTTAACTCCACGTCATTAATGTGAATCACACAATCACAACATACCTTATCTACAATCATCACCTCTTTCAAAGGGGTACTAACACATAGATCAAAGCCTAAAGGTTGATGCTTACTACATAATTTTGATGCCATGTTCAATGAAATGAATGAATGTGTGGAGCCAGGATCAATCAATGCATTAACTTCTAAATCATAGAGAAAAAGTTTACCAATGATTACTTATGGAGCAACAATAGCTTCTTACCTAGTCATGGCAAATACTCAAGCCTGTGTCGGGGGTCTAGAACTCTGACCCTCTGATCTACTCATACCTTGGCCAATTGTAGTTGTTCGACCTCTGCCTATGCCTCTACCATATGATACTCTAACTCTATTTGCCTTTGAAACTTTAACTGTGTGCTCTAATATAGCTCTACCTCTACCTCCCTCGGACATTCTAGATTTTCCTGAACAATTTCTAAGCATATGATCAAGAGACCCACACAGGTAGCACCCCCCAGTCAATTTTCTACATTCACTTATATGTTGCCTACCACAATGTACACATGAAAGTCGTTGTTGCATAACTTAACCTTGACTTCTGCACACATAAGATGATAGTCCTAATCCTTTACCTCTATAGCTAGAGTAACCACCCCTAGCACTGGACTATGATGGCATATAATATCCACGTTTGCCTTTCTTTCTGCTAGAGTCCCCCATAAACTCAGTAGTCCCTCTTTTTACTCGTTGCTCCATCCTTTCTTTTTCTAATCTTTCTGCCATGATTGTAGCAGCTTTTAGTTTAGTATAACTTTTAAGATCTGTAACTGTGATCTTACTTTTAATTTCATATCTTAGTCCCTCATCAAATTTTTGAAATCTGTCTTTATCAGTAGCTACCATGAAGGACGCATAATGAGATAATTAATTGAATTTTACCTCATATTCAACTATCATCATCTGCTCCTACTTTAGGTTCAAAAACTCTCTTCTTTTAACATCTTTATATACTTTTGGCATGTAATTGTTATTGAACTCATGAAGAAAGTCATCCCATGTAAGCACTGGAGGCTGGGCATCATTCCTTGGAATAGTTTCCCACCAATCATATGCATCCCCCTGTAATAGCGATACTTCATAATCAAACTTTTCTTCTGGTGTGCATTTCATCAAGTTCAAAACTCTTTGTGTTCTTTTTAGCCATGTCTCTGCCACTGATGAATCTGTGGTACCACTGAAGTCAACTACACCCTGTTTTCTTAATTTATCATACCTTCTCTCTCTTTGAATTTTTGTGCCATGCACTGTTGGTTCACCAATTCTATGTTGTGGTTGACTATGAGATATGTGTTGTGCATAGGAATGTCTAGGAGATCTAACTCTATCAGTAGGTTGATCTCTTAATGATGGACATGATGCTTCTATGGAATGCAATTTGGCTGACTCCTCTCTCCTTAGTGAGCCATGGGAACTAGACAAATAAGACTATGTCATATGATAATGTAAATAGTGCAAAAGTCATGTCATGTTCATATGCATGTCCCTATGGAACATATCCCTACTCTTATACCAATAAATGTAACTACCGTGTTCATTTTTCAAAACTCATACTGCTATGATACTAAAAAACTATAATGATCGTATTCATATTTGCTATTATACCAATCACTGTAACAACCTTTCTCATTTGACAGAACTCAAATTACTCTGATACCAATAACTGTAACAACCATATTCATATTTACTCTCATACCAATAAATGTAATGACCGTATTCATATTCATAACTCATATCATTCATGTTCAAAATACATATGCATATAGGTTTTATTCCTCCTACACCCATAATCAAACATGCATTTGATGTACATATATGTATATGACACAAGGAGAGAGAGAGTTGGGATTCAACCGACGACCTGTGGTCCATATGTCTCAATGTAAAACTCAAAGCACCAAAGTGTTCAATTCCTATTCTTCAGTATTTGAAAAAATTTGCAATTTGGTGAGTTACGACTCAGTGAATAAAAACAATAATCAAATTCTCATTACATAATCCATAATCAAATATCATCAAGATACATTGCAAGTATAACAATTGACTATGCAAGTGCAAATGCAATAGCTTTGTTTTTTTTTTTTTTTGTCGTGACCGAGCAAGGTAGACATTACTCCCGAGATATTCATGTGATTCATGTAACATATGATTTGGGACCTATTGGTCCATCTTCCTATAATTCATTTGACATATGATTTGGGACCTATTGGTCCATCTTCCTATAATTCATTTGACATATGATTTGGGACTTATTGGTCCATCTTCCTACGATTTGCAAGTGTTTGACAAGTCGGTCACAACGCCCCTTTTAGTTCCATATGCAAGTGCTTATTCACAAATGATATGCCAAGTAATTGTTAAGAGCATTTAATTCTCATTTGGCCTATATTCCCATGTAACATGTAACAATTCAATCATATATACATGTAATAGAACATAATCATATTATTCCCATGTAACATGTAACAATTCAATCATTCTCACTTAACTTATATTTTCATGTAACATGTAACAATTCAATCATATA
>CATIWR010085691.1:0-12499 GCA_949677035.1 Omphalea diandra | reverse complement strand
ACCTATTATCCCAGAATTAGAAAACCTTAGGCAGCTCACTCTTCTCCCTCTCTTCTTCTTCTTCTTCTTCCTTTCTTTCTTTCTTCCTTAGCTCTCTCTTTGTTTCTGGTATAACTCATGGTTTTCCTCTTAATTCTAACCCTAATTATCAGATGTAAACTTATTATAACAATATAAAATCACGGTGCTTCATTTCCATTAGTTAAAAGTTCACTTTTCCTCTTTTAGTCCCTCTTCTTCACTCCTTAAGCACCTCCATTCATCTCTCAATTCCTAAATGCTCCTTATACTCTTAAATAAGCTCTATAACACCATTATTTATGATGTTATATCATGCACACAACATAAGATAATTTGTCATGCAACTATACAAACACTACATATATGTTCAAGTGTCCCAACTATAACGGTGCAAGTGTCATTGTCATGCGTCTACAAATCGCATGACTAAATGATCATTTATCTAATGCATAAGTTCATATGGGATTTCATATCATTTATGCAATGAATATGTTCATGTGATGATGTCATTGGATGTGGATAGAGATGTTACATGGTGCATTATTGTTGCACATCTAAATCTTCATTTTTTTTTCTCACTTGCTACCAAACCATTAAACCTATTAAGGTTGCTCACTTTTTCTCTCATGCCCTCTCTAATTCTTCTTAGTGCATTGCTAACGTGTAACATTGTGTTGCCGTCAACATTTCAAGAACCTAAGCATCTATAGAAATTTAGAGAGGTTAAGAGAATAGGGAGTGAAAGTTTAAGATGTGTACCTATATCTTGGATGATTGTTTTATACTTGGAAAATAATAGTCGTTGATTTGGTAGAGATTACTGCCGTGATTGCGAAATTTGATTATCCTTTAATTGTGTTAATAAGAAATTATAGGGATTAGTTATATTGATGACTTGTAAAATGTTATTTAGATTAATTTATGGGGTGTCCTTTTTGGTCATATGTTGTCTTATTTAGGCAGTTTACTAAATGATGCATCACCAAATGCCTCCTGTGATGACATTTTTTAAAGATGCTCTTATATCAATGATGTTTTGCTGGTTTTGGCATTATCAATAACCCCTTCTTGATCAATCATGTTTCTGATATTTATGTTAGTTGGCATGTGTATAAGGATCTATTCTTAATGCTTATTCTTCTCTTTTTTCCTCTTTTTCTATTTTTTTCTTTTTTTAGGCACGTACTTTTTCAAACATTTACGTCATTTAGTTTTTCTTGAAATTTTAATTGCCTATTTTTGTTGCTTTTATTTTGACAGCTTAAGGCATGCTTTTTTAGAGCCATCATTTATTATTACCATGTCCTTCTATGTGAAAATCAAATATGAAAACAGACATTTGTCTTCCACTTCTTTTTACTTTTCCTAATTTCCTCCCCAAGCCTTTTAAGGCATGCTTTTTCAGAGCCATCATTTAATATTATTAGCCTTTCTATATGAAAATCAAATATAAAAAGAGACCTTCATCTTCCACTTCTTTTTACTTTTTCTAATTTCCTCCCTAAGCCTTTGCTTCCTCTAATTTGTGTTTCTTCCTTCACAGGCCTTTTTCAATTTTTTCCACCAACATTGTTTTTGGACCTTTTCTTCCCTTTTACAAGTGTTCTGCCATAGATTGTCTTCTAGGTTGTTATGGCTTTAAAGATCTAAGTTCTTTTGGTTTTTAAGCATTTAGCTATTCTAAGTATTTTTTTACATATCTTGTTTTCAATTTAGTTTTTGCTAGAAATCGAGGCATAATCATTCAGGCGATTACGAAGCTAAGTGAAATAAAAAGTGTTTTAGAGATAGGGTTATAAACCAGTTTAGGGATTTATACAAGATACTTGAAGATTAAAAATTATTGGAATGCCTTGTAAGTTACAGGTCTCTTGATTTGGTGGACATGAAGAGTATAGTAGTTTATAAAAAGCAACTAGACACTGACTTAGGTTCCTTTTACACCCATTATAATTTAGTACTTAAATTTTTACCATTTGTTAGTGACCCAACTTCACTCTAACGCTATTAGTTTGATTGAAATTTATTAGGTGAAGGGTTTTATTCTAAACAACATTGTCATTTAAAATTTATACAGTCTAACTAGGTGATTCGCTAAAGCATATTTATTATTAACTACTAAAAAGAATGCAAGAGTGGTATTTAGCTTGTCCTCTATGAAAGATTGGCTTGATAAATATTTTTTGATTTGACATTTGTCCAATATGAACATTTTCCATAAGGGATTCATTCATAAGCCTTTGGCTCCTTCCTTAACCCCCAATATAAAGGAGGAAAAATGTATCATTGATTTTGTAAATTAATACAACATAGTTCAACCATCATCTAGGAAATATGTTTAGAGGTTCATTAAGAACGAGTATTTAGGGATTGAGAAGCCATCTAACTTATTAGTAGGTGGTGATTGGTTTGACATCGAACAAGGGTGTTAGGGCCCATGCTTAAAAACCTTGGCAAAGAGAAATAAGGGAAAAGGTATTATTCTATCTATAATGTTCAATTGTTATAAACAGTTATTGATTGATGTTTTATTAACCTTATTTATTATATAAATGAATTTTTAAAAGAACGTCACCATCAACTTGGACAATGATGAAGAAGAATGTTCAACATTAGTTCAAAAAACTTCCTATCAAGCAGACGAGGGTGGTTTTTTCGGTACGACTATACCTCCATCCCCCTCCTTCCACTATAGTTGCTTCCTTAATAGCTATATGCCTTTCCAGGTTTTCTTAAGAAAACAATGGACAAAAAGAGAAATAAGTGTGATAAGAAAGAGGAAAGAGGAAGAGCTTTTAAAGCAGGTTGGCACTAAACTGGAGGCACTACAAGCCCTAGAAGGCCAAACATTCAAACCTACAAGTATGGATGATGCAGACACAAGTGGGATCATTCAGAACTTATCAATCTATGATAAGTTTCTAAACTTTGTTCGCCTCAATTTGGACGATCAAAACTAGGCTAGCTACACTTTTAGAGATATTGAGCGAACGACCACCATTCATCTCTTGTGTGCTCTCTGAGGGATTAGTAAAGGCTAATAACTTATAACAAAAGCCAAAAAAGCTACTTTGGTAAGTTCGATTATTTATTTTAGTTTTGGATTTTCCTTTAAGTGTTCTATAAAATTTTATATTTTTCTAAATAGACTATTGAGAAAATGATAAAAGAGACGACTATCTTTCATACTTCAAACTAATAAGGTAATTAAAAAAGCTAATACAAGTGAACGAAAAGCAATTGTGAACTCTATGCTCAAAAAAACAAACAAATAAAAGCACTAAAGAAGGAGTTAGATAGGAAGGTGATCAACCTATTTAACTAATAGATGCTTGTTGAAAAGCCATGACTAATTCTATTGTGTTAACCATTCCCCATGAAAAGGAAATAGCTAACCTAGCCACTATGACGCTAAGGGGTTACCAATAGGGTGTGAGGGTCTTGTTGGAAAGGGAGAACATTCCCTTTAACTTTGAAAAATTAAAGGACATCTCATTAGTCGAACTTTCTAGGGCAGCAAATGTCACATTTTGTGAGAAGAATAAAGGTTCCCACCTTTTACACCCCTTATCCGATCGTGAATTACAAAATCTTTGAGTAAGAGGGATGCGTTTAAGTGGTTACTTCTACTTTCCTTAATTTGGGGGATTCTTTTACTAAAGCTTAGCTTGATCCACAAGGCAATCATTTAGGCGAATGCCTATTGTTTTTGAATGTCCAAAGGGTGAATCACCTTTGGTTTAAAATCCTATAAACCTTTAGGAAAAATTTTAAATAAATAAAAGAAATATTTCAATGAATAATACCTTGTAATTATTTTATTTTATCAATGGATATTGCCTTTTGTTTCTTTTTTGTTATGTTTGCTAGAATGACAATTTTTCATATTACTAAATTTATGATAATTAATAAGAAGATATTCAAATGTTTTGTCAAAGACTAAATTATAGTATGCAGAACAAAATGGAGGGCAGCAAAGTATGCAAAGTTCCTTAAGGATATTTATAATTTTTAATGGCCTTATTGGGGGGCTGAACTTTTTTAAATGCCTTAAAACCCACTTAAAGATATTTGATGGCCTCTTATGGAGCCAAACCCATAAAATAAAACATAGTTAAAGATATTTAATAAGCCTCTTATGGAGTCAAACTCGTAAAATAAGACATGCTTAAAGATAGTTAATGACCTCTTATAGAGTCCATCCATAAAATAAGACATACCAAAATATATTTAATGGCCTCTCATGGAATCAATCCATAAAATAAGACATACTTAATTACCTCTTATGGAGTTGAACCATAAAATAAGGCATACTTAAAGATATTTAATAGCCTCTTATGGAATTGAACCATAAAATAAGACAAATGGCCTCTTATAAAGTCAAACCATAAAATAAGACATAAATGGATGTTTTATTGACTTTTTAAGGGTTGAACTCTTTGTAGGGAATTTTCATGAATATTTCTTTATTATTGGTAGTACTTGCAAATATTATCTATATTTCAGAATTAAGGGATTGATTGTCCTTCTAAAGTTGCTAACTGATAAGCTTCATTCACTATTGAGTTAACTTTTAGGTATGGGGTTGTAAACGCCTCATATTTCGCCCGAACTAATAGAATCTTGCTTGCGACTCCATCTTTTATCAGTCAATGGGGATTGAAAGGATGAAGTCTTTACATTAGTAATGTCCCCAAGATGTGGTGTATGTTTGGACCAGGGGGGATCCTTCTAATTCTTGTGTCATTTAAGGCCCTAAGTCCAAGGTGATGGTCATTTAGGGACCAAACATGGGACAATACATTGGTACCATTCCTAACAAATATGGAGTTGCCTCCCGACTTTAGTCGGGACAAGAATTTGGGGAGGACAAAATCTAAACCTAATCTAAGTCAATTAGAAGGCTCATTTCATCACTACACCATCAGAGTTTATATTCAAAAATTGGGTATGGCTTGTGGAAAAGGTTAGGCACCCCCAAGCCTCCCAAATATTAGGATCCTACTTTTGAGCATTTTGGTTAACTTTTAATATTTTAATAGAATTATCAATTAGTTTGATTAAAGGTCCTAAGCATGATTCTAGTGCAATCAAGCCAATCAAATCATTCCATTAATCTAAAAGGGAGTGAGGTCATGCATCATGATATAGGGATTATCATGCATATTCATACATTGCATAATCATCTAAAAAAGGGAAAGGGTCATACATCATGTTATAGGGGTCATCATGCATAATCATATATCTATTCAAGCATAATCATGCATCATAATACGAGGGTTATCATGCATATCTATACATCCATTCAAGTATAATGATCCATGATCATGTAGGATGATGGTCAAGACCAAATTCATTGTCTAACTCAAGTAAGAACACCTAGTAAATGAAAGGAACATAAGACAAACCAAATGAACTCAAAGCATAAAAAAAGGAACATAGAACATATTACCGTCTTTCCCATGCAATAAGTCTATAATATCACACCCTAATATCATATAGACAACATTAAACATTAGAATACAAGTATATGTATATGAAGAGTAAGAAACTATAAACATGCAATGCAAAGCATAATGGATGATCATTAATGGCATAAGGCTAAATCATTATAAAAGAAGTTTTAGGGTTGATGAACCCTCTTTCTTGTTACTCCAAAAAAGCTAGGTATCTATAAATACTACTAACCATAATAAGAGTTACAATGCCACTGGCAAAAGGGGAAATTGCAAGGCCAAAATATTATTTACTTGTTTTAAGAATAAATAAAATCATAAAAAGGCTCTCAAGATCATTGGAACCTTAAGTTCCTTGCTTGATCATTGCTTTAAAATGATTAAAAATAGAATTATAATCATCATATTAAATCTTAAGTGAAATTAAATCTCAAGTGAAAGAACATGAAGCACTATATGAGGAGGACTTGTGAAATCACTTTAAAACCATGCCAAAGCTCCATTTTTAGAGTGAATAGAAGTCTTAGGGTTTTATGCCTCATCTTATCCTACTGCTAGAACACTAAAACATCTTAAAAAAAGGCTTTGAAAAAGAAGAAATTTGGATAGAGAAAAGAACAATTTTGCAAAGTTGTCCCCAGACAAATTGGGTTGTATAACCTAGAGACAAGGTTGTACAACCTACAATCAAGATTGTACAACCCCTATTTTTGAGGTTTTAAAAATAGAAAAAGAAAAGGAAAAAAAAGAAGAAGAGAGAGATAAGGGGGTTATAAATGCCTTCTTTGTTGATCTTTTATACTCAAAGGCTCACTTGATAATTATTATCCATCTAAAAATCCTTAGGGAATGTAAAAAGTGAAGGAAATAAACCTTGTTCTACCTTAAAGTGATTAAGGTTTTTATGCTAAGTATGATTTGAGGGGAAAATTTGGTCTAATTTTGTTAGGCATTCCAAGCCCCCTCCCTCTTCAAAATGAGGGATATTTATAGAGGGAAAATGGTGCACCAAGGCCAAAAATAGTTCTGATTGCATCATGTTTATATCCAATCATAGAAAAAGAGATGAATCTCTTGGAATTAGGGTTTGCACGTAGGCTGTACAACTAAGAATGGTTTGTACATCCATATGTTAGGGATACACAACCCTAGAGTTTAAGGGGGGACTAGTTCCAAAAGGTTTTAAAAGTTGGGGTTTAAGGAAGGGATCTACAGCCCTGGATACAAGCTGTACAACCTTAGTTACTAAGTTGTACATGCTTGCTTAATGAGGCTGTGTAACCAATTTACTTAAGTTGGCGGATTAGGCTTTGGTTCTTGCCTTGGTATTAGGCCTTAGTCTTAGGCTTGGATTTGGGCTTTTCTAAGATTTTGTAAGGTCTTTGTCTCTTCCTTTGGTGATTCCCCTTTCATTCTAAGGATGTATTCAATAATTTTCATTATCAAGCTTCGTATCCAGAGGCCTAAAATCTTATGCTTATAGGGGCCTTCCTAATTTGTTCCTAATTTTCAAACACCAACATCTCTTTTACTGATTTTCACTTTCCTAGTCCCTCTTATTAAAAAATATGTATTAAACTCTTTTGTTATAGTATTGGGCTATCTTCTTCTTGTAGCCTACTATTTGGATAACTGTATGATTTTGTTATTTTTCAATCAAATCAATATGAAGTCTAACACCTTCATTATTGGTCTTTTAGTCAAAGTGTTGAACTGAGGAATGAACATGTCAATTTCAACAAAAACTACTACCTTTGTGCCATATGTATGGCTAAGTGGCAATTCTCCATTAGTTTTTTTATGGGTTATTCGGTATGTCTAAAGAATGTGAGAGAGCTTTTTAGCTCAATCCCTTTAACATCATTAAGTCGCATTTTTAGGTTGCTAAGAATCATCCAGTTTATGACTTTGGTCTACCTATTGGTTTAAGGGTAAATCATAGATTGATACAGAGATTTTAGCAAAATCTTTTGAAGCTATCATAATCAAATTACTTATTGTTATCAATGATAAATATATAAGGATATCGAACATACAGACTACTTTTTTCTAGAAGAAATCCTCGATTTTCTTAGTAGTGATAGTGGCAACTGTCTCAACTTATATCCACTTAATGAAATGATCAATAAAAAAGATAATGAACTTTCTTTGTCTAGTGGCTTAGGGAGATGGTCCTAGTATGTCCATTCTCCACATAGCAAATGGCTAAGGGCTCGCTAGGTATGTCTATTGAATGGTCAAGACTTTAGTTATTCTATCATGTTTTTGACATTTTTCACAAGTACGTACTGATTCTTCAACGACTTTCTTTAAGGTGGACTAGTAGAACCCCTATAAAAGAGCTTTTTTAGCTATAACATGTGTTTCTTCATAAGTTTTGCAAATACCTTCATGTATTTGTCAGAGAACGTAACTACCTTTTTCTCGAGAAATATACTTTATCTATGGATGAACTTGTTTATTATCAAATTTTTTAGAACTAGGCACGTCATAGTATGAGGTACAAGAACTGTGAATTGGATTACACTTTTTCTAACTTCTAAATTAAAACGAAGATTGGATCTATAAGCTTTCTTACCACAGTTTGCTTGGATTCAAATTGGAATCAAAGATTTGAATGTGAATTGAAAATAATAATTAATTACAACAATGAAATTAATAGAAAGGCACTTGAAAATTTAAAAAAATTGTTTGATTTAGAATGCTTGATATGCTTGAACAAGAACAAGTATTTGTTGAATGTTATTAATAGATAAATGAAAAAAATGCAATAAGTTGGCTTGAAAGTAATACGAACTTTGTTTAAACTATTGAAATTGATTGAAAGGATTTTTTTATAGTTGACAGGTTATAGGAGATTGTGTGTCTAGTTGTGTATAAGATTGTGTAGATATCCATCTCTCGTTAAGTATCCTCTAATTTGTAGAGTTCCAAGAGTAATTGTCATGTTTTCATGTTTTTCACTTCAACTGGCTAGTACACTAGTGGCTTAGGGCTCATATTCTTCCTCTTTTCCAGCTTCATACACCCCACTCTATTTAACTATCTAATAACCTATACTCCAAGCATAATTTTATTTAATTTTTTAAATAAAAATTATTTAATTAAATAATAAATCAATGGCCCAAATTGAAATTACTTGGGCTACGCTAAAATTAATTTTGGATGCAAATAATGTCCTCCTTGCATCTAAATAATCTAACCATGCAAAGGTTTATTTAGATGCAACTTCTTTCTTCTTCTCCAAACTCTATCATCATGTCTAAGAAATTTAAGCTCAAGGTTGAATATTTTGATGATGATGCATGGTATAGAGAAAAATAAAAAAAATAGAAAAGATAAATAAAAGAGAATTATTAGACAAATTATATAAAAAAAATAATTTCTCAAATTTCCCTTAACCCAACTCTTCTTCTACCTTTTGCCCTTTGAAACCCCCTTCTTTCACTTTGCCATCTCCAAACCAATCTTCAGAATCTCCAACCTAAAGTTCTTTTCAAATTCCCTTATCACTAAACCCATTTTAATGCTCCTAACAAACTCCCACAAAATCTTCACCATTAATTCCCCACAATAAATTTCCATTCCAAAATTTCCTTCAATCTCTGTAGGTTTCTCTAGTTTAAAACTCGCAGGTATTAAGGTTCTTAGAAGCCTTCTAGCAAGTACCAAGATTGTGTCATATCTCTCAGTAGCCATTTAGTAGGTACTAGTGTGTGTCATCTCCCTAGTGTTAAGAATGAAATTATTTTTCAACAACCCATTAACAAGTATTGAAAATGAAATCTTTGCTCCAATAGACCTTTAGCAAGTACTGAGGTTAAATTATCTCCTTAGCAGCTCTCTAGTAGAAACTAAAAGTAAAATTGTACTTTAATAGCCCTTTGGGCAAACATTAGGAATGAATTATCTCCTTAGCAGCTTTTTCGTAGGTATTAAGAATAAAACTGTTCTCTAGCAGCCCGTTAACAGATACTAGAAATGAATATATGCTCTAGTAGTCCTCTAATAGGTACTGTGGTTATATTGTCTCTTTAGTAGCTCTCTAGCACATACTAAGAGTGAAATTATGCTTTAATAGCCCTATGGTAGATGCTATAAATGAATTTTTATTCTAGCAACCCTTTGGTAGGCACTGGGATTGAGTTGCATCTCATACGCTCTTCTTACAGGTGTCTAGGTTGATTTGTTTCTCATCTTCTAATGTTCTGATTATTCTAGCAATTTTTTTGGTGTTCTTTCAAATATTTTTTTGTTCTAACTTTTGCTACTTTTTTCTTTAATAATTTCCCTCAAATTTGATGGATATTATGCTTATTTGGACAATGCAAGCATTTCTCAATTTTATTGATCTTAGTACCTATGAGAAGAGCTACTAAAAAGATGATCTATCCTAGTGTCTATTAGAATAACTGCTAAGAACAAATGCAACTTTGCCACCAACTAGAAAGCTACCAAGCCTTATTAATACTACTAGAAATACTGTTAACGAAATCGTATCCTTACATATCATTTTCTGGTATTTACATTTATATTAAATGCTTTGATGTGCAATGACCATTTTTGCTAAATATCTTTTTTCATGTCCCACAAAAGCATGGATAAACTATTGGATTACTAGGACGTGAACCCAATGATGAAAAAACTTATTAAATTCGTCTTCAAACAGGTAAAGAAAATAATGTCTAAGAAAAGATAAAAGTTTGGACAAGTCTTGAATCAAAACCATCCCTTAGACACCTAAACTAAAAGAGCCTTTTTAGTCTAAAATGACGTATTTTGGGCTTGCTTGGTGGAAGCCACTATGGGTCGTGTGCACCAAAATAGAGTTGTTTCATCGCACATAATCTCTCTCTCTTTCTCTCTCTCTCTCTCTCTCTCTCATGCTACATCAGGTGCAAATCTATGCGTCGATACCTTCTACTATTTTCTTTTGGCAAACTTTTTGCTTGCAATTTCCTTCTTTGTTGGTTGGTCTTTTAGACCAATCGACTTCATTTTTTTAAAAAAAAATTCTTTTCTTTTTTTGTTTTATTTTTTTTAAATAACAACAATAATAATAATATAATCAAATTCTCATAATTAAAATCTATATTATATAAAATATTTAAATTTTTAAAATTAAATTCTCCATCTATAATTAAATTAATTTTCATAAAATTTGCATAATATTCTTAATTAAATCAACTTAATCAATAACTTAAATGAACTTAAGTAAATTAATATCATTAACATCATTTAATTAAATTTCGTAAATATTTATTTAACATAATAAATTCACATAATATAATTATCATTAAAATTACTTAAATCATATGGTCATATTAACTTATATGCATTTCCATTAGTTTTTTACATCTCAATTAAATTTATACTTAAATAAATAATTTTGTATCCTTAAATTCTTGAATCATTAAATATATTTTCTTTACGTAAACTCATCTTAAAAATATTAAATATCAGCATATACTCATTTAAATTTAATTTCTTAAATATAAAATATTCATTAAACATAATTCTTAATAAATATTATAAAATTAATTAATATAATATTCTCATTAATGTAAAACTATTTAACTTTAAAATACTAATATATACATTAAATAATTTTCTTAAAATATATCTAATAATCATTAAATCATTAAAATTAATAATTATATATATGAAAATCAGGGAAAATATACTTAAAATAGATCTAGCTGCTAGAATTTTCTCAAACTAGTTTCGAACCTTACATGAATTATCTATAGAGCTAATGTTATGTTGTTTATAAATTATAGGCATTATATTACTGATATACATACACATAATATCATGTTAAGTAATTACATGTAATAATCAAATTATTAATAGATATTATCAAGTGTTATCTCTTTGAAAGTAATCTGTGTTATAACTAAGTAATCTTTAGATTTTTTTCACATACTGAGAGGGAGATTATATAAGAAAATACCTATGAGATTCCATAGTATATTTAAAGAGATATATTTTTGCATACAATATTGTATTTTTTATGATTATAAAAAAAGGGAGAATATTGAACACTTGAGTTTTCAATTGTTATTTTGATACTTACAAATAAAGGGATAAATTGACTAATATTTGTACTTTTAAGTTGATCTTGTAAGTCCCTTAATCAAAATCAAGTGGTTAAGGCTAGAAAAATAGAAGTTTTCTATACTGAAAAATCTCACATTTACAAGAAAAGCAAAGGAAGACTTACTATCCAACTACTAAAGCTTAAGGTCTATAAAAATAGAAAGCAAAATTTATCAATGATTATGGTTAGTTAATTTAATGATTGTTATAGTCCAAAATAGGCATTAAGAAGTAAACAATAATTTTTGAAAAAGCCTCATAATAATGAATAACTCTTTTACATGAAATCAACACTACTTATGGACAGGATTCAATAACTGTTGACCAAGCAAATAATGACTATAGACAATTATACAATGACATTTAAAGGTATCTTTGTATTTAGAACATAAATAAGTGTGAAGAAGATCTTAATGACTATTAGCAGAACAACAAACATAAAAGTTCATTAAATGATCACTTTAAAACCTTATAAATAAGGCTATAGAGAATATGTAAATTGAATAAAGTTGAAAGGCACAACGAGCATGAAACTCCAGCCATGATGGTGGAAAAAACCTTTTAGATGAGGTTATGGAATCTATGTAAAACTGATACTCCTTAATGACAATAATAAGCAAGATAATGACTATCGTAACATCCTAAACGGACATGAAAGCATCTCAATGATTATTGTGGAGAAATAAAAAATAGTAATTAACAATCATTGAAGCAAAATAACAAACCTTTAGTTGCTCAATGACCATGGCATATATCTCCAATCATTATTGACAAGGTAATAATGACTATTCTGACAATTTTGATATTTTTTAAATTGTAAATACTACACACACGCACACACACACACACACACACACACACACACACACACACACACACACACACACACACACATATATATATATATATATATATATATATAT
>CATIWR010085681.1:0-76629 GCA_949677035.1 Omphalea diandra | reverse complement strand
CCAACTTGAAGAAACATGGGACAAAGGAGGCAATTTTTGTTGGTCTCGTTTTTCTTAAAGAAAGCAACTTTGAATCAATACATATATATATATATATATATATATATATATATATATATATATATATATATATATATATATGTGTGTGTGTGTGTGTGTGTGTGTGTGTGTGTGTGTGTGTGTGTGTTATACATATTATAATCATACAATATTATTATAATTTTAATATATAATTTGTAAGAAAATAATAAGAATAATTATCCCAAAACACAACTAGTCACTAATCCTCATTTTAATTCGTTTACTTCTAAAAATAATGCTTGATGGTTTCTCTTCTTCTTTGTTTTTTTCCCTCCATCGACTCATTCTAGAATTATAATTAATTATAAAAATGCAAAGGCATGATTGGTTTAAATTTCAAAATCAAAATCGAAATTAAAAAGGAAGTAAATAAAATCACTAATTTCTTGTGATGTTTAATTAATTGGGAGATTCAAATTTTGATTTTTTTTTCTTTATTTTTTATAATATTCAAATTAGTAACCCAATATAAAATTTGTGAAATATCAAAAATTTTAAAATTTTTAGTAAAATTACATTTTTGTTACTATATTCTTATATAGAATTTTTTAATTTTATATTATTTTAACATTTAATTTTGATAATAAATTAAAAGTAAAATGTCATTTTTCTCAACAATAACACCCTTTAATTTTGTATTTAAATATTTTTAATTTCAAATACAAAATTTATTTTTTAATTTTATTAAAAATGTAGATTTAAATAGTTTTCAAATCCATGAATAGGAGAATGAATTAGAAAAAGTTATCATGGGTTGATTTGTATTTTTACAAAGTATATGGGACTAATTGAATTTTTATTTCTCAAAAAACCTATAACAAAATTGCTTAAAATATTGTAATAACTTAGTAATTATTTTAAATAAAAATAAACCGATCTAACTATTAGAGAATTATATCATAATTTAAAGACTACATATGTAAATTACCCATATAAAAGATTACCATCTCTCTGTGATTTTTTATAATTATATAACATCTCTATGTGATTTTTATAATTATATATGTATCAATTTTTATATTTTCTCAATTTAAATTTTATTAATTATTTGACATATATATATATATATATATATATATATATATTCCACTTTTTATAACGAACATAGTTTTGTACGGTGTTATTATATTCAGGTTGTACCCAGGTGATATCAAACCTTATTTGGTGCATTTTGTTGTGATATTACGATAATGTCGCTGTATACATTTGTAAAATTTATTAACTTTTATGATAATTTTTTATTAAAATAAAATTAAAAAAATAAAAACTGAGAAGCCTGAATGATGAGTATTCTCCATTTAAATTCCATCGTCCAGCTGTAAAGACAAAATATTATTCACAATTGAATCAACTTTGCACATAATGCGTCACTGATATTTTAAAAATTGGATCAGACTGATAAATCAATTCAATAAAATTAGAAATCTAGTTTTTAGAATATTTATTTTATTTGTAAATGTTATTAATATATTATTTTTACAATATTTATCTAATTTTTAGAATTATTTTAATTATATTTTTAAATTTGTTATTCTTAAATTAGTGAAATTAGACCAATCAAATCGATTGATTTAATTGATTGAACTCAACAAATTAACCAATTTAGTAACCACTTCAATTTTGAAAATATTGTACGATATTAAATATTTTTTTTAAATAAAATTAGGAAATTTTTTTTAAAAAAGTGAAAGGCATGTGGAGCTTTCACTATTTAAACTAATCATTTTACTTTGCATTATATATATATATATATATATATATATATATATATATATATATATATATATATATATATATATCAGAAAGCAGTTAGTTTTTCATATCCATATCAATTGTTGAAGTTCTGCGTGCTATATATATATATATATTAGTACGGCTTTACAAAATTATTATAGTTTTGTGAAAGAGAGTTTCTGTTTCTAAATCATATTTGTTTGTGTATATTAATAAAAAAAAAAAAAGTAATAAAACCAAGACATCATTCACATTTGAATCAACTTTGCGAGATGGGGCACGGCAATTGTATACTGTGAAGCCATATAAATACAGCAGAAAAGACGATTCGCTTTTATAAACAACAGATAGACAGAAGAGGATTTTTAAAAACTTGTATAATATATTAAATAAGTCATGTAATCAGAATGTTTTTCCAGGCAAGTAGTTTCTTCTTGGTTCAAAGCCATCTACTGCAAATGAACTCTATATAAATCGCACATGCATTCTTTAACTGCATCCATCTTGCTAGCAGCTAACATTTCTAATGGCATTCACAACCCATTTCCGATGCATGCTTTTGGCCTTGATCTTCATTTTGGGAGCTTTGGCTTCTCATGCCATAGCTCGTACTTTCCAAGATGATTCAATTTATGATACGTATGAGGAATGGATAACTCAGTATGGACGTGTATACAAGAACGCTAACGAAAAGGAGATGCGTTATAAAATATTCAAGGAAAATGTACAACGCATAGAATCCTTTAACAAAGCTGGAAAAAAACCATACAAGCTAGGCATTAACCAGTTTGCGGATCTTACAAATGAAGAGTTCAAAACCTCAAGAAATAGATTCAAGGGTCATATGTGTTCTCCACAACAAGGTCCTTTCAGATACGAAAATGTTACCGCAGTACCATCTTCAATGGACTGGAGAAAGAAAGGAGCAGTTACACCCATCAAGGACCAAGGCCAGTGTGGTAAGTATCAACCTTCCTTTTATTGCTCGTGCATTTATAGTATAATCCATTTGTACCTTATTCTTGTGTGCAGGATCCTGTTGGGCATTTTCAGCTGTGGCTGCTGTAGAAGGAATTACTCAACTAACGACTGGTAAATTGATCTCACTTTCTGAACAAGAATTGGTAGATTGTGACACCAAGGGAGAGGATCAAGGTTGCCAGGGAGGCCTAATGGATGATGCCTTTAAATTCATTGAACAAAATAAAGGTCTAACCACAGAGGCTAACTATCCTTATGAAGGATCTGATGAAACATGCAACACCAAAAAGGAAACCAACCATGCAGCCAAGATAACTGGTTATGAAGATGTGCCATCCAACAATGAGGCAGCATTACAAAAGGCAGCAGCAAAGCAACCAGTTGCTGTCGCAATTGATGCTGGTGGTTTTCAGTTTCAGTTCTATTCAAGTGGCATTTTTACAGGAGATTGTGGCACTGAACTAGATCATGGTGTTGCTGTTGTTGGTTATGGAGTTAGTGACGGAATGAACTATTGGCTGGTCAAAAATTCATGGGGCACACAATGGGGTGAAAAAGGGTATATAAGGATGCAAAAGGATATTGAAGCAAAGGATGGACTTTGCGGCATTGCAATGCAAGCATCTTACCCTACTGCATAAACTCAAGATCAAAAACCTAATGTGTGAATGCTTGGCTTCTGTAATTACTATGCAATGTTGCCTGTTCATAACCTAAGCTACTAGGAGCAAAGCTCTCTTACAAGATACGAGTTTATGAATATGCAATTATTATTATATTTATAATATGAATGTTCACGTTGTATGTGCAATTTCCATCTTTAATCCACAGTCTAATAGCTTATATTGTCTTCTTCATTAATCTCTTGTATTATTTATGTTAAGAATTTCTCTCAGAAATATGCTAAGACAAGTAAAAGAGGCAAAAAAGCATACAACAAATTCCATATCAATGAATGGTACTCATGCAATCTAACCTTTAACTTATAAATAGTGTGGATAATTCATCGAATTGTGATGTCATAATCTAACACCAGAACTCGAACACTAAACATCAACAAAGACAGAGAAAATTTAAATGCATGAATTTGATGAAAAGAAATGAAAGAAATTACAGTATAAAGTATTAGAGATAGAATATCTGTATATGAGTTGTTTGTGGCATTGAGTTGGAACTTTTCTTCTTTATTTGAGGGATATATTTATAGACAGTCAGTTGCTTGACCTCCAAGTTGGTTGTAATGGCTTATCATAGTGTGTTAGGTAGCATCGGCTCATCAACGGTATCCGAATTCAATTATATCAGAATTGGTGGTATCATCTGAAGAATGATTTACTAATTTAGTTATGCAAGATGACATCATCTGCTCAAATGTCTTCAATTTCAATTGTGCTAGGACATGTGGCATCGTCTAATGAATTATCCCTTGATAGGTGTTGCCCCGAGCAACAGCTATAGTGTTGTCACTCGTAAAGGGGCATTTATTTGCTTTTTTTTTTTTTTTAACATAGGATATAGAATTCATTCATTTCGATATTCAATTTCTATATTTTTTCTATTAAATTTTATGTCTTTTTGGTTTATTTTTTGTATCTTCCACAAAATTAATACTGAGTTAAACGCGGTTCTAATAATAACAGTAACCATATTAAATCAGTTTAACTTCATATTTTGGCACTGATGGTAATGAAATTTCTTCATTTCATTTACAGAATTTGTTTATTTTTCATGTTTTATAAATTATTTGAACAAATTCTATATCAAAATTTGAATATACAATGTCTTCACTTTTTGTTCACTTTCTACAAATATTTGAATAAATTTTGCATCTGATATTTATAGCATCTAAAACAGTCAAACATGATATTGAATGTTGCACAAGTACACTTATCAAATTTAGTTATGGTATATGGCATAATCTCCACTCTCTTGTTTTTTTAGTTTTTTTTTTTTTAGTCTTCACTCGAGAGAGATCCCTTTTGGTATCACTTATTTTTCCTCTTAAGGCTATGTATTTGCCTTTATTTATCTTTAGGACTATCATATACCCATATGCCTCCGACAATATTTTCTTTTCTTCCAACACTAGCCATAGGGATCACTAATGAAGGACACTAATAGGTGATGTGAGGCACATCACTATTAGAGTTTGTTATAAAAGATTCATGAAGAATAAAAAATGGATAATAGCAAAACTTGTTATTATATGTTGTGCAAAGTGCTTATGTACAAAGTAAGTCAACAAAACTTTAATCAATTAACTAACTTGTTTAACTAACTAACAACCAACCTTATCTAGCTAACTACTTGAATTAAATCAACTACAAGCAGCTGCAAATCAGCTGAAACAGGTGCATTAGCCCCCTCCCCCCTACCCCTATCAACCTGCAATATATACGTTGTGTATGCAAAGCTTGGAAATTGTTGAGTTAAAGGCAGGAGCAGGGAGAGGCTTGGTGAAACAATCAACAAGTTGCTTAACAGTAGAAACAAGCAATAAATGAACAACTCCAACAACAACCTCTTTCCTGACCAAATAACAATCATTCTATATATGTTTGGTCCTTTCATGAAAAATAGGATTATGGGCTCTATGAAGAGCTTATTGATTATCACAATAGATAATAGCAAGGAAAGACTTGCAAATCACAAAGCAAATCAAAAAGCCACTGAAGCTCACAACAAGATATTGCTAAAGTCCTATATTTAGCTATAAAGGAGGAGTGAGAAATGGTATGTTGCTTCTTAGACTTTCAATAGATCAAGGAATTGCTAAGAAACATCCAATAGTTGCTAAGAAACATCCAATAGGTAGTAATAGATTTCCTTATTTATGGACAACAGAATCTGTTAATCCCTTTAAATGGAGTAAACCAAAGCTAAAAACTATGAACCTTGGCCTGGTGTTTGCTTCAGGCAGCTTGCATATGAATCACAGTCGGACAATTTAAGAAGAAAGTTGTTGGACTATAAAAGATAAGTCTAGCCTAGTATGACAAAGATAAAGCAACTTGCTAATGAGGCCCTTATAGTAAGTAATATCTTCATATGAAGCACTATCACCATTGTAAAGCTTAGAAGGTGAAGTCATTGGAGATGAGGCAGGCTTAGAAGAGATGAAACTTGTATTAGTCAAAAGATCCAATGGATATTTACACAGGCATAAGTTGATAGCCTCTTTAAATCTAGCCACCTCAAAACTAAGAAAAGTACTTAAGTTCACCAAAATCTTTGATTTTGAACTAATCATAAAGATGAACTTTGATGATAGAAATAAGAGTGAGGTTATCACTAACTAAAACCACATCATTAACATACACAAGTACGATGATGAAGGAATCATCGTAAGTTTTAGTCAAAACAGAAGGATTAGATGAAGCTTGACCAAAACCTTGTGAAAGAAGGGTTGAGGTAAGTTTAGCTCCATTGTATGCTGGCTTGCTTAAACCCATACAAAGACTTGGTGAGTTTACAAACTTAATTAGGATACTGAGTATGAAATTAGGTGGCAAACTCATATACACCTCCTCATTCAAATCATAATGGAGGAAAACATTATTTATGTTTAATTGATACAAAGTCTAGGCTTTGACAATAATAATAGTCAAAAAAGTTTGAATGGTAACCATTTGTGCCATAGGGGAAAAAATGTCCAAATAATCCAAGCCATGTTGTTATGTATAACCCTTGGATACCAATCATGCTTTGCATCTTTCAATAATTCCATAAGCCTTATATTTCACCTTATACTTCCATTTACATCCAATTGGATGTTTACCATGTGGTAAAGTAATATGCTCTCAAGTGTGATTAGCTTGTAAAGCTTGAATTTCCCGTTGCATAGCTTTTTGCCAACAAAAATGCTTGATAGCATAAGATATGGGTTTCGTAATATACTAGATATTAGTAGAAAAAGCTTGGTGTTTAGGAGTTAAATGTGAATATGAAAGAACTTTATCAGGGGTATGAGGGGAGATAGATATAAAGTGAGACTGGAGAAGGTTATGGAGGATAGGACAAATGTAATCTTGCAAATATGCAGGAGGTTTAATAGTTCAAGTAGAATGGCTAATAGGTGAAAGGAAGGAAGAAGACAGAATAGGAGATGAAAAAGGTGGTGAAGGAACAAGAGAAAGAGAAGGTGATGGAGAACGGGTTGAGTAGAGAAAAGGAGGAGATTCTATGGATGCTGGAACCATAAAGGGATTAAGAATGGTTTCAAAATGGTGTTTGTAGGGAAAAATGGCCTCATAGAATACAACATCCCTATAAACAAAAAATTTTTGGTGTCAAGGTTACAGAGCTTATAGCCTTTAGTGTGAGATGGAAGGCCTAAGGAAATGCATTTTTGAGCTCTAGGATCAAATTTGGATTGAAGTTTAGGGATAGTAGATGCATAACAAAGACATCCAAACACCTTAAGAAGACTGAAATCAGGTGGGTGGCCAAACAAAAGCTGAAATGGAGCTTTATTAGTCAACAAAAGGGAAGGTGTTCTACTGATGATGTAGACTGCATGAGAGATACAATGGAACACCCATTTTTATTTATTAAGCATGTTTAACATGTTATGAGGGAGGAATTTCTTGTGGGAAGAAGATAAATTTACTTACTTCTTTTTTCCAAAATTAGAAAAGTTTAGGGTTTCTTCTTAGCTAGCTCGTTTTTCTTCCTATTCTTCTTCTCCTTGTTTTCTCCTTTTTTCTTTCTCTCTTAGATCTCTTTCTTTTATTGCAACTCACATTTTTCCCTCTCTAATATGCTCCTAGAAGAAGAGAAATTCAATTTGTGTACCTACTACAATAAGACAATTATGTTAGCTTACTACCATTGGTTAAAAGTTCAAATTTCATTTTTTAGTCCCTCTTCTTCACTCCTATATCACCTTCATCCATCTACTAATCTCCATATATTCCTATACTTGTAATAAGTACCAAATTAACATTATTTAAGATTTTATAATACACACACAGTATATGATAATTTGTCATGCAACTATGCAAACATCACATCTATGTTCAAATGCCCTAAATGCAATGGTGAATGTATCATTATCATGCTTATCAAATTTACATATCTAAATGATCATTCGTCTAATGCGTATGTGGGATTGCAAATCATTTATGCGATGGGTGTGTTCATGTGAGATGCTAATGAATAAGGATAGGAAGATTATATTTTTCCCTTATTATAAAGATTTTGTCTTTGAAATTTAATACTGGTAAAAAATGTGAATATTATTATTTCATGTTCTCTTTAGTTTCCCATGTGGCCTCTTCTTGTAAGTAGTTTCTCCATAACAACTTAACCAAAGGGTTTTATGGATTTCGTAATTGATTTATAACCAATGATTTTCACTAGTTCTTCAACATAACTTACATCATGTGCACTTGTTACCATTGGATCGCTAACTATATGTGTAGGGTCGGATCAATACTTTTTTAGTATACTCACAAGAAACACATCATGTATCTGAGCCATCTTTTATGATAATGCTAACTTATAAGCCAATGGACTAATTCTTTTTAAGATGTCATATAGTCGCCCAATGTATCGAGGATTTAATTTTTCCTTTTTACCAATTAGAATTATTCCTTTTCAGGGTGAAAATTGAAGGAACACTTTGTCTCCCACCTCATATACATTTCTCTTTTGGGTTGGTCTGCACAAATCTTTTGCCTTTCTTAGGCTATTTTAAGTTTGCTCTTGATTACTTTCACCATAGTGTCTTGCACTAATTCTAGCCCTTTAAAAACACAAATCCCTTTTTCATCTTAATAGATAGGATTTCAACATTTTCTTTTATATAAAGCTTCATATGGTGCCATTTGTTTACTACTATAATAATAATTATTATAAGCAAATTTAAACAAGGCAATATATTCATTACATGCACCTTTGAACTCTATCATATAAGCTCAAAGCATGTCTTCAAGTGTCTAAATTGTCCTTTCTGATTGTCCATCTATCTAAGGATGAAAAGAAATACTACTAAACTTGGTACCCAAAGCCTGTTGCAAACTGACCTAAAATCGAGATGTAAATTATGGATCTCTATTTGATACAATGGGCACTGAAACACCAAGTAATCTAACAATTTCATCCACATATTTCTTGGCCAAGTGCTTAAGTGAACTATCTCATCGAATACTGACTTAGTTAGTCTATCGATGATCACCCATATAGCATCATTTTTCTTTAGAGTTCTCAATAGCCCCATACAAAGTCCATGGTTATTTTTTTTATTTCCATACTGTAATCATCAATTGTTTTAATTTTTCCACTAGTGCTTGATGTTCTATTTTGATTTATTGATAAGTCAAACATTTTGAAACATAGGTTGTCGCATCTTTATTCATTTTAGGTCATTAAAATGAGATCGCAGGGTACTATACATTTTATTCATTCTCGTATGCATGGCATCTGGAGCATTATGTGCTTCTTCTAGGATTCCTCTTTGCAAGTTATTGACATTAAGCACATAAATACAAGATCCTAGCATTAAGACATCATTTTGAATGCCAAAATCAGTGTGTTTCCCCTATTTTACTTTTTAATAATTTTTGTAACTTCGGATCATTATCCTGTGCTTCTTTAATTTGATCATGCAATATTGGTATCACTTGAAAAGTAGCAACCAATACCTCATTCTTTTGCATATTTAGTTCCACATTCATAGCTTATAACTAAACTAAATAAGACAATGAAAATACCTATAAATGAGCTATATTGCTTCATGATTTTCTACTTAAAGCATTTGCTACCATATTTGTCTTCTCTGAGTGATACTTAATGGTGTGATCATAATCTTTTAGTAATTCTAACTATCGTCTTTGTCCCATATTTAATTTTTTTTGGCTCAACAAATTCTTCAAATTTTTATAATTTGTAAATATTTGAAAAGTTTCTCCATGCAAGTAATGCCTTCATATTTTCAAAGCAAACACAATAACAACAAGTTCTAGGTCATATACTAGGTAAGAAAATTCATAAGGCTTTAGTTGTCTAGATGCATATGTAATTAGCTTACCATGTTACATTAAAACACATCCCAAACCATGATGAGAGGTATCACTATAAACTACAAATGCTCTATACCTGTAGGAATAGTTAACACTATAACAGATGTCAATCTATTTTTTAATTCATCAAAACTTCTTGGCATGCTTCAGACAACTGAAATGTTGTATTTTTTTGAAGTAACTTGGTCAAAATAGCAGTTATAAGTGAAAAACCTTCCGCAAAATGATGATAATACCAAGCTAGTCCTAAGAAACTTTGGACTTCTATAACACTCTTTAAGGTTTTTTATTTTATTATTGCTTCAATTTTGTTTGGATCCATCTCTATTCCCTTTTTAAAAACTACATGCCCAAAAATATCACATGATCAATTCAGAATTCGCACTTAATTTAGCAAATAACTATTTTTCTCTTAAATTTTGCAATACAATCCTCAAATATTGTTCATATTGCTCTTTGCTCCTTAAATACACTAGTATGTCATCAATGAACGTAATTACAAATTTGTTTAAGATAGGTTGAAACACTTTGTTCATAACAACCATGAACATAGTTGGTGCATTAGTCAAATCAAATGACATCACAAAAAATTCATAATGCTCATACTTGGTTCACAAGGTAGTCTTCGGTACATCTAAGTTTGAAATTTCCAGCTGATAATAACTAGATTTCAAGTTAACTTTAGAAAATACTTGTGCTCCTTGCAACTAGTCAAACAAATCATCTATTCTTGGCAAAAGATATTTTTTTATTCGCAATAACTTGATTCAATTGCCTATAATTAATATACAGCCTCATTATCTTTCTTTTTAACAAATAACACTAGAGTACCCTAAATGACACACTAAGGCTGATGAATCCCTTTTCTTGCAATTGAGTCTCCAATTCTCTCAACTTAGCTAGAGTCATCTTATAAAGTGGAATGTATATTGGTGTTTTTTTTAAAACTAACTCAATTGTGAATTCTATCTCCTTGTCAGGTGGCAAACTGAGTAAGTCAGGCAAAAATACATTTGAAAACTCATTAACCACTGGAATATTTTTAAGTAATTCATTTGTGAACATTACCACTGGAATATTCTTAAGTAATTCATTTGTGAACCTTTGTCTACCATATGTCCCAGTTAAACCTTACAACCACTTTTAATCACGCAAAAAGTCTTAATAACAGAAACTAGATATACGAGTACAATTTGTCTTTCCCCTTGAAACATAACCCTTATTTGATTTGGTGATTCCAAAATAACTTTCTTAGTAAAACAATTCCTTATTGCATGATATTTGGTCAACTAGCCCATACCTAGTATCACATCAAATTCATAGAGTGGCAACAAAACTAAATCAACATTCAATTTAGTGTCATTAATATGAATCATATAATCATTACTTACCCTATCCACAATTATCATGTCTCTCAAAGGAGTACTCATAAATAGTTTTAAACCTAAAGGTTGATGCTTACTACATAATTAGGGTGCCATGTTAAATGAAATGAATGAATGTGTAAAGCCAGGAATAATTAATAGATCAACTTCTAAATCATGGAGAAAAATTTTACCAGTGATAACTTCTAGTGCAACGACGACTTTTTGCCTAGTCATGGCAAATACTCTAGCATGCATTTGGATTTAAAACTCTAACTTTTTGATATGTTCATACCTTTTCCAACTATAATTGCTCTACCTCTTCCTCCGCCCCTACCAAAAGATACTTCAACTCCACTTGCTTCTGAAACTTCAAATGTGGATTATAATGTAACTCTGCCTCTACCCCCTCTGATATTCTAGATCTTTTAGGATAATCTTTAAACATGTGATTAAAAAACCCATACAAGTAGCACCCACCAGTCAGTTTCCTATATTCACCCATATGGTGCTTTTCATAATGTACACATGAAGGTCATTGTTACATAGCTTGGCCTTTTCCTCTATCGGTATATGATGAAACTCCTAACCCTTGCCTCTATAGCTAGAGTAACCACCCCCGACATTGGATTGTGTTGGCATATAATATCCATAATTATCTTTCTTTCTACTAAAATCTCCGACAAACTCAATAGGCCCCCTTTTTACTCGTTGTTTTGTCCTTTCTTTTTATAATTTTTCCACCCTAATTGCAGCAACTTATAGGTTGGTATAACTCTTAAGACTAAAGTTGTGATCTTACTTCTAATCTCATTTCTCAGTCTCTCTTCAAATTTTTTACATTTATTTTTGTCAATGGCTACCATAAATGATGCATAATGAGATAATGATTAAACTTTACCTCATACTCAGCTACAGTTATCTTCTCGTACTTCAAATTTAGAAATTCTCTTATTTTATCATCTTTATATACTTTTGGCATGTAATTATTGTTGAACTCATGAAGAAAATCATACCATGTAAGTACTAGAAACTAGATATCACTCTCTAAAATGGTTTCCCATCAATCACATGTTTCCCCATGTAATAGTGACACAGCATAATCAAACTTATCTTTTGGTTTGCATTTCATCACATTTAATACTCTATGTTCTTTTTAGTCATGTCCTTGCCACTGCTAGATCTGTGGTACCACTAAATTCAATTGCACCATATTTTCTCAATGTGTCATACCTTCTTTCTCTTTGATTTTTTGGACCTTGTACTATTGGCTCACCAGTTCTATGTTGTAGTTGCCCATGAGGTATGTATTGTGCATAATAGTGCAAAAGTCATATCATGTTCATATGTATGTCCCTATAGAACCTATCCTTACTCTAATACCAAAAAAAGTAACACCCATTTTCATTTATTAAGCATGTTGAACATGTTATGATGGAGGAATTTCATGTGGGAAGAACAAATCACTTATCTCTTTTCCTAAAAATAGAAAAGCTTAGGGTTTCTTCCTAGTTAACTCACTTTTCTTCCTTTTTTTCTTCTCCTTCTTTCGCTCCTTTCTTTCTTTCTTTCTTTCTTATCTCTCTCTTTTTTTTTTGTTGCACCCCTTCACATTTTTTCCTCTCTAATAACTCCTAAACGAAGAGAAATTCAATTTATATACCTATTATAATAAGACAAAATTATGATGACTTACTACCATTGATTAGAAGTTCAATTTTCCTTTTTTAGTCCCTCTTCTTCACTCCTACATCACATTCATCCATCTACTAATCCCTATATGTTTTCTACACTTCTAATAAGTACCAAATCAATATTATTTAAGATATTATAACATGTACACAATATATGATAATTTGTCATGCAACAATGTAAACATCACATCTATGTTCAAATGCCCTAAATGCAATGGTGCAAGTGTCATCATCATGCTCATCAAATTCACATATCTAAATGATTATTTATGCAATGGGTGTGTTTATGTGAGAATGTTAATGAATGAGGATAGAGATGTTGTATATGATCTACCCAAAAATGCAAGGGAAGGGAAGCTTAAAATTTAAAGGCTTTTGAAACATTTAAAATGTGTTCGTGTTTCTTCTTTACCACTTTGTTTTGCTGAGGAGTATAGATGCAAGTAGTTTAATGAATGATTTCAAGAGAAGCATAAAACTCAAACATGTCAAATTCCAATCCATTATCACTTTTGATACATTTGATCCTAGTAAGCAATAAAATTTTTAAGCAAAAGTCTTGGCTAAGATTTGAATTTCAGTAAATGAACCCAAGTGAACCTACTAAAATCATTAACAATAGCAAGAAAATATTTGTAACCATGTAAAGAATGAATGGAAGCAAGCCCTCAAATGTCAACATAAACCAAATCAAAAGGTTTATTAATAGTTGAATAACTTACAGGGAAAGATCTTTACTTGTGTTTGGAAAAATGACACACATCGCAATAGGAATGAGAAGGGAAAGTAATATTGGAATCTATAAATTGAAGAAGCTTAAGCCTAGGATTAGACAAATGACCTAAATCATAATGTTAAACATTAGTGGGACTTACTTGACTATTTACAATAACAGGTTAATAAGAAGTAAAAATAAAATTAACTGAAGGAGAAGAAGAAGGAGAAGATTCATGAGATGGTAATGACAAATGATATAGACCATTAGCCTTTTCAACTGATCCAATCATCTTCCAATTGTGAAAATCTTATATGAGACAAATATCATAATATAAAAGCAAACAAAAGTAAGTATGAGATTTGAGTTTACTAGCAGATACCAACTTAAAGGAAAATTGAGGAACATAAAGAACATCATGAAGAACAAAAGAAGGAGAAAGTTCAATGATGCCTACATAAGTTAAGGTACCTTTGACATATTAGGAAATATGACAAAGATGTCATGAATATCATGGAAAACCTTAAACAATTGGATGCTACAAGTAATGTGATATGTAGCCCTTGTGTCAAGATCAAATCAAAGGAAGAATGTGATGCAACTGAAGCATTGAAATAGAAATGAGTGCCTAAGTGCTCAGGTTAGGCACAAAATTGCTTAAAATGGTATTCACTTTGTAAGGGAGACTGTCCATTATTGGCTGACAATTATTGCAAAAGAGTGACCAACTTATAGTATTATTCAACAGTGATGGGATGAGCAAGAACATGGCCATCAATAGTGGCAACATTACTGCAATTAACACCATAAATACTCTTATCAGCATTTGAGTTATCAACATCAACATCAAGATCATTAGTTACGCCTATTTGATGAACAACTAGTCTAAAAAATTTGTTTCATGGTTTGTACCCTAGAAGTTATCCATGCTTCTTGTAGCAAGTGTACACAGTGTGGCTTATGTAATCACAAAAAGTGCATTTAGAGCCATTATTATTCCTTCTGCCAAATAATTGAGTGGTGATTTTTCCACCATTATAATGTCTCTGTTGAGTAGAATTAGCAATATAATTGACATAAGATTCATCATTATTAACCTTTACATAAAAGACAAAAGGTTGAATAACTCCTATAGAATTAATGGCTCCCAATTGTCATTTATGTTGCAATACTAAAGCAAAGACTTTATTAATTAAGGGTAAGGGATTAAGCAATATAATTTGAGATTTAATAGTACTAAAATTCTCATTTAAACATCTTAAGAACTTGATAACATAATCATTTTATTGATAATTCTTCACTTTAGTTGAAATTCCACAAAACACACTTAAGATTCCAAGAGCAAACAGGAATAAGCCTCAAATTAATCAATTCTTCCCATAAGTACCTTAAACTGAGTAAAGAGCTTTGTGATTAAAAAAAAAGTGTCTTATATTGGTGAAAGTAAATCTCTTCTTGCAATTTTATAATATGAAATGCATCACCTTAAGAAAACAGATCTTTAAGATCATTCCAAACATCTATATCTGCATCCAACCAAATTATACTTTTCTTGATAAAAGGTGGCACTACTTGCAAAAGCCAAGATTGAACCATAGCATTAACACATTCCCAAGCCTAAAAATCCTCATCATCAGCAGCTGAAATCTTAATACTACCATCAACAAACTTCAACATATTCTTAGACTACAAAGCCATTCGTATAACACGAGCCTAAGAGTGGTAAATTCTAAAAAGAACAAAAGTAACAAGAACCAACGATGGATTTTCATTTGGTGAAGAAAATAAAGGCTAGTAAGGCCTTCAGATTTGGATTTAGAAGGAATGATATGTGCCATAAGAAGAAATTTCTTAGGAAAAATATGGATTTTCAAGAAAAATTTAACAAATAACAACTCTTAAAAGGAAAATGAAGTAAGATCCTTATAGAAACAATGACTTTTACAAGAAAAATGAAATGGATAATCTACATTTGGTTACTAAGAAAATGATGGGATAGCTAAGAAAAATAAAGAAAAAGCTCTTATACCATATTATAGTTTTTTATAGAAGATTCACGAAGAATGAAAAATCAAGAATAGCAAAACTTGTTATTTGTTGTGTAAGGTGCTTATATAGAAAGTTAGTTAATAAGAATTTAACCAACTAACTAACTTGTTTAACTAACTAACAACTAAACTTATCCAGCTAACTACTTAAATTAAATTAGCTAAAAAATAGTTGCATTAATCACCTACAATATTATTGCCTTTTAGGAAATTTTTTTTACATAAAATTATGAAAGTAGGACTCAATAGACTAACAACCCTTTAGAAACTTCATCATGAAACTCTCCCTAATATTATTTTTTAAAAAAGGAATGTAAGACAAATAGTATATAAAATCCAAACAAGGCAACCTATAAACGAGCCAAATGGAGAACATAAAAAGAGCAAGACCATTAATTGATAGGCACCAAATAAAAAAGAAACTTCTCACAACCTTGAGCATTATGAGCAAGAAAAAATATATAAAAATAGGAGGTTGAAACCACCAATAGGCATGAGAGAGAAGAAAACCTTTACCAGCTATTTTTTTGCTACCACATTCCTATTTTGAAAAATATAAGAGACCTTAAATCTCATCATTTGAGTTCAATTTAAGCACTTAGATCAAGCTAATAAAATTTTTCATGGAACATCAAGACTAGAAGTCCAAAAGAGATTGACGACATATAAAGAATCACACTTAAGCGATGTAAAATATTAACCAAACTCAAATACGTTGTCATTTCATATGCAAAACCCAAGAAATCATTTAATTTATGGCAATAAATATCGTCATAGAAATTTGAAATTCGTCATTAAATATTTTTATATGACAACAAAAATTATCATTAGATTTTTAACCCATATCATGATAACTAAAACTTTAGTTCATATGTGATAATAAAACTTGTCACAAATATCATCATATTTATGACAATAATCGTACTATCATAATTTGTCATTGATGTCATCTAAGTTGTCACATATGACACATTTAGTCACAAATTAATAGTGAACCATAGTTCATTGTGAAGACAACTTTAAATCATTGACATAAAATAAAACAGTGGTGATAACTTTTAGGGTCATTGAAATGCACATACTCGTTTTTATATTTACATTAGGTGAGAACATTATTATCACTAGCACATATGATGATGATAAGCTAGTATTATTAAATTAATTTTTAGTATTATTAAAATAATTTTAAGTGATAAATTTAATTATCATACATGGAAAATAAATATATATTGTATAATAATTTTATGTTCTTATAAAATTCAATGAGTTATAAAATATTTATAAAACTTCTACAAATCACTAATAATAAAAGAATCAATTACTCATGCATTTCCATGATAGAAAAATAAACTCTATTTATTTAAGAAATAAATTAGCACACCTTTATAGATATTTATAAAAGATTTAAATATCTTTTCTTAATTAAAATGGAAAATCCTAAAAGTAAACTCAAATTGAAAATTCTCCGTATTTATTGATTATATTTCATTGACCAATGTCTTCATCTTTAAACTTACACCAAAAAGAAATAAGTATAAACATGCAATAGTCAAATATAGAAAATAATCAAACACAAATTCATGTTCGTGGAATAAATCTAAGGTGAAAAATATTACAACACCTATGTAAGCAATCATGTTGGATCCAACAAATACAACTTACCATTTACTAATTTAGGTATCAATGAATTAACAAGGAATAGCTTTAGAAAGAAAATCACTAGTTTTCCACCAAAAAAGACAAGATTAAGAAGACAACTAATCATCTACTTATATTATGTCTACACATGAACATAATTAACTTGTGCAAAGTGGTCAAATCACGTGTCCTAAAATAATTAACCCAAGTTACTACAATAGTTGAGTTTAAATCTATATACACAACTAACCTTTTTTTTTTTTTTTTGTTAACTTTCTATGTGAGATCTTATTAATCCCTAAGTATCTTAATCTAACACTTCTAGACATTTTAAGCACATCATGCTGACACCTCAGTTGGGATGTTACAATCTCCCCTCCTTTGTCTTGTAATGTTCTTACTCAGTTAGGGATGTTATAATCTCCCCTCATTGGACTCATGATGTCCTTAACACGACTTGGCTTACAACTTGGCTTATGCCACTAGATTGTTGCTTATGTTTAGTTAAGACGTAACCCCAAGGTATTACAATTCGCTAATGTCTTGAGCGGCTCCACCTGCCTCTAACCACAATAACCATTTCCCCGTAGGTCCACCAACTTCATGCAAATTTATAATATTAGATGGCTTTGGCACTAATTGTAACAACTTGAACTCAAATGTCCTACTTAACCTATAAATAATGGCCAAACCATAAAGCCTAAAATGGTTAACCTAGGTTACTGTATTAGTTGAGCTTAAACATATATATGTTGCTAACCTTTTTTGTTAACTTTCAATGTGAGATCTCTAAGCACCTCAAACTAACACCTTTAGGCATTCTAAACATCTCAAGCTGACATCTTAATTAAACATGTTACAAAAGCCTCTTTCCTCCAAATTTTTCAAGAAAGTGTTAGCCTTAGAACTTCTCTTGGTAACATTTACTTCAAACCTTTCTATTTTACCTTTCGTCTTGCTCGTGATTGAAAATGTATTTATTCAATTAATAGTTCATCAAAAGAATGTAGAATTAGAACTCTTACTTGAATTTGATAATCAAAAAGGAAATAAAAAGATGAAAGAATGTCAAGAATCATACCTCTATCAATCTAGCCATGTTGATTTAACAAAAGAATAAAATTTTGATCACTATAGAACATAATGTGCAAAACACAATTAATTTAATCACTATCAAGCACGAGTCATATTAAGTTGAAATCTACTATTATGTAAGCTTAATTTACAATTAATAATAGTACACTACTAAATGGAATGTAAATGATAAATCATTGAAACCTATTATTATATAAGCCTAACTTACAATCAACAATAGTTCAAGTTCAAGCCAATATCTTCCTCAAAAATAGGTTGGGATTTTATAAAAAAAAAAAATCAAAAAGGTTGCATATGTTTTAAATGATATAAATAGTTGATTAAGTGAAAAAATCCTTACCTCCACAAAAAGGTAGGACCCCATTAAGAAGAACATATATTTGGAACTCTAACCCTTTATTTGGTTGGAGAAAAGTGAGGAGAAAAGGAAAAAAAGAAAAGAAAAGAAATTAAAATAAAATAAAAAATTGAAATTATCTTCCTTATTTGGTTTACAAATAAGAGAAAGAAAAGAAAAGAAATAGAACGAAATTACATTTCTCTGTTAGACTTTACAAAGAAATTACACCAATAAAAAATTTTCCCCATTTTCAAGAGAAAAAGAATAAATATTGAGTTGAAAAGTGTGAGATATATTAAATTACTAAAATATCCTTTGTTTCTCTATATATTATCTCTTTCAATATGGTTAGAAAAGTAAATTTATACTTGATGAATTTGAATTTCTTTTCTTATACAAATAATCCAAATAAGAGAAAAGAAATCAAAAATTTTTTTCTTTTCTTTTCTTTTCATTTCTCTTCATTTTCCCTGCATAATTAATGCACCAAACATAGGGCAAATACCAACTTCTACTCCATAACTTTGACATAATACTTTAGGAGCAACATAGTATGCACTTCCAATAAGGTCTTTAAATAGATTACTTGCGATCCTAAACAAATATTATTGCTCAAGCTCATCACTAGCAAGTCTCCAAAAATAATGATAAAAATAAAATGCTTTATAACAGTGAAAAGGAAGAACAATCCTACACAAGAGATCATCACAACCACAAATCTCTCGCATGACAAACAAAGAAGGTTCATATTTTGTATAATTTTCAACAAAATCAATTCAATTCCGGATCATCTTAATTTTATTTGGTTATTTTTAACTATTACTTTTTAATTTTACACTGAAATCTAACCATTTCTTATCCAATCAAGAAAAATTCATAGGGATTTTCAATTATATGTTGAATATAGCTTTCTTTGTAATTTTTTACAATACAGGAGGTCTCAATTCATAAAGAACTCATTCATCAACTCACTTGCTTCATTTTCTATTAGCAAAATAGCAACTCACATCAGAAGCTCAAATGGAACCACAATGACCGTAGCCTCGTGAATATCCTCCCCAAAATCATACCTAGAAAATTGAAATAAAAGGATGCAAATAGAGCATTGTAGCCGATAACTGATTTGTCTTGAAGAATCTCAACAAAATTTATGTATATTGCTTTGATTAAACCCCTTTTCTGTATTGTACTAATTTGACTTTAATATTTTATATATATATATATCCTATTTCAAACATTGTTCTATTTTGCTTCATCTCTTTTACTTTTTAAAAAATAAAGCAGAAATGCTTTATCATTTTTATTTGACTTATAGGGTTTTCTGTGTAAGATTTTTAGAAAAAAAATTTTATTAATAGTTGTAGCTTGATGGATTTAGTTAGTAATTGGTAAGAAAATGAAAAACTAGTGTGAGGAGAAGATGTGATGATGGAGACAAAAATTTTAATATGAAATTGAAGGTATTATGAATATTTAATAAAAATTTTAGTAGAAATTTTAATAAAATAACTTAACAGTGTAATTTATCAAATCAAAGGATAATTTCATGTGATGTTGAAATAAAAGGACTACTTAATTAAATATAGCAAACTATAAGAAGTTTATAGTCATTAACTCTGTATATAAAGTGCTAAATTTAAAAAAAATTTAATTCTCATAAAAATAATTTTAAAAAAAAGGACTTTGAAATTATAACAGTTACAAATTTCTTAAAACATATTAACAAGTGACTCCATCTCCCATGGAACTTCTAAAGTGGCTCATATTTGAGTTCCTCAAAAATTATTTTAGTGCCTTGATTTTTTATCCAATCAATAAATATCATGTAGTTTTGATAAATTGTATAACTAATTATAGTAATCAACTATTATAAGTCACTAATAATTATAACTTGTTATCACAAGTAATCAATTATTGTAACTAATGATTAATATTTATAACATTTTAATATGATTTTTTAATGATAAATATAAACTATAAAAATAAAGACTTGATCAAAATGCTAATATAGTTATGATAGGTAAAATTTATAAATTTTAATTTTGAATATATATTTTAATAATTTTTATTTAAATTTATACATTTATTAGATAATATTTTATAAGAAACTACTTTTGAAAAGAATAAAAAAATATATAAAATATGTTAATTACATCCTAAAAACTTTTATATATATATATATTTGTAAATTTAGTTTATAAATTGTAAAAATTATGCTTACTATAAAAATAATTTAAAGAGACACAATGCAATTAATAATATATAAATTTGTTAAATTCAAAATATAATTAAATAATTTCAAAACATAACTAGCAAACATTTGTTTATATCTGGTTTACAAAATGTAAGAATTATGCTCAATATCCAAACTTTTGTTTTATATCTCAAACTACAAGTTTAAGGTCATGTTGAGAATATAATCCACAATACTTCGATATGATTTAGTCCACTATTTGAATTTTTTATTCATTAATCAATCGCAATCTTGAGGTTTGGTTGACTAAACAATCCACAAGATTCAGATTCAATTCATGAAATTCAATAATTCAAGAACACGCTTTCCATTATAAATATAAAAATCAAATATAGTCTTTTATTTTTACATTATAATAATTGTTAAATATGCAATATATAATTTGTAAATGTTTACTAGTTATGTTTAGAAATTATTTAATTACATTTTAAATTAAAAAATTTACATAGTACTAATTGCAATAGGTAATCTAAATTATTTTTACATTAGTGTGCATCAATATAATATGTAATGTTATCAAAATATATGCAATTCTTTTTATATAAAGAAAGATATATGATTTACGTATAAAACTTGACAATATTATGTAAAATTCATTATAATATCTATTTTTTTTATATGTTTTCTAGTTATGTCTATAGATTATTTAATTATTGTATTAAAAAAAAGTACATATTATTGATTATAGTATGTAACTTTAAATTATTTTCATGTCAATATGTAATTTTATCAACAAAATGTGTAAAAAATTATCAAGTATATGGAATTTTTTTTATATTACATAAAAAGATGTATAAGTTACATATAAAATTTGATAATATTATATAAAATTCATAACAATATGTAATTTGTTATATATTTGCTAGTTATGTTTAGATATTATTTAGTTACATTTTGAATTAAAAAAATTTACATATTGTTAATTGTAGTATGTAACTTTAAATTATTTTTATGTTCAATATAACATATAAAAAATTACCAAAATATATGCAAATCTTTTTTATATTATGCAAAGAGATGTATAATTTACATATAAAACTTAGCAATGTTACATAAAATCCATAATAAGATGTAATGTTTTTATAAGTTTACTAGTTATGTCTATAGATTATTTAGTTATATTTTAAATTAAAAAAATTATATATTACTGATTGCAATATGTAACTCTAAATTATTTGTATGTCATAATATAAATTTATCAATTTAATATATAAAATGTTATCAAATATATGTAACTTTTTTCTATTAAGTAAAAAGATGTACAAGTTATATATAAAATTTGATAATATTACATAAAATTCATCAAAATATGTAATTTGTTATATGTTTGATATTTACATTTACAGATTATTTAGTTACATTTTGAATTCAAAAAATTTGTATATTGTTAATTGCAATACGTAATTTTAAATTATTTTAATGTCATAATGTAACTTTATCAATATAATATGTAAAAATTATCACAAAATAATTTAATACTTGATATAATATACATAAGAGATATCTCTTAAGCAATTATCACAAAAGAATTATCTCTTTTTAAATTGCATAAAGAGATATATAATTTACTTGTAAAACTTGATAATGTTATATAAAATTCATTGCAATGTTATATATTGAAACTAAAATGGCTCTAAGGTACTATAGAATCCACCCATCCCCCATATGTATATGTTATGCTCGTAAGCGATAACCAGAGTCTTCTTTCTGTATAACTTTGGCCTTTGTTGCAATTGTAAATCTCACTGCCACATCACCATCAAAAACCTAACAAACCACAGGGAAAGTCACCTTCAAGCCTCAATTGGATTGGGAATAAAAACACTAATGAGACTTCATTGACGCATCATCCCACATCCGTCAACTGCTTAGATGAGCATATTATTACTAAAGAATAGTTCTAATTTCAGCTAATCATGTGATTTCATAGTTAACCACTAAAGATTAAAACACAATAACATATGATTAATTAAGAAGAGGTAGTATTAATTTATTTGTATTAATATAGGAAATGATGAATTTATAGGAGGTCAAGAGCTCTAAGTCACTTCTGTATAAAGATATTTTCTTGTCATTTGATGCATTCTTCTTTCAAGATTTGCAATTGGGTTGTTGAGTTAATTTCCTTTTTTCTCATTTCACTGAATTTTTCAACTAATTTAATTTTCTATTTCTTTGATAGCTTTAGCAATTGATTCCATCCATTGCAATAGAAATAGGCCATTATGGCAAGTTATCCATGCCAACCACAATAGACACAGGACTTCCTATACCTCAAGGGCCATCTTCCAAATGGCCATCATTTGTTGATGGCACAAACTATCTTTATTGGAAAGTTAGGATGAGGATGGACCTCATCATCCAACAAAGATCATAAATGGTAGAGAGGTAGAAAAAAGAAGAGATAAATGGATTGAGCAGGATAAGAAACTTATTCAAGTGAATGCAAAGGCTATGCATATCTTGTACTGTGGTTTAAATGCCAATGCATTTGTTATTGTCTTTAACTGTAAATCTGCTAAGGAAATATGGGATAGGCTTGAGATTATACATGAGAAAACTAATAAAAACTCAAAGATTTACATGTTATATGGTGATTACAATGTTTTTAAGATGAACCCTAATGACACCATATGTAACATATTCAGTAGGTTCAAGGACATCACAAATGCATTAGAATCCCTTAGAAGGACTTATACTAATAAAGATCTTGTGCATAAAATTATTAGGCATCTTCAAAAGTCTTAGATACAAATGCAATAATAATTGAAAAGTGCAAGGATCTCACTACATTAAGCCTTAATGAGCAAATTGGGTCTCTATTAATACATGAGATGTAGATGAAAATCATGGAAATTAAGGCAATAGAAAAGAAAAAGATGATGTTTTAAAGCATCAAACTATTGAAAGAGATAGTGACGGTGAAAGTGTGGCAGATGAGGAACTAGTAACAATGTAAGGGAATGTGAAAATTATCTCAAGAAAAAAAAATGATGAAAGGTGGAAGAAGACACAAGTACAGGTGACACTGAAAGAAGATAAGAATGATGGAGAAAATGAATGAAATTTTTATTAATGAACTTCTTACTTGCATTTACAAGAGAATTGCTTATTTATACTTCTAACTAATCAATCCTACTCAGCTAACTTCTCTAACTAATCACCACTTAAATAACTAATCAATAACTAGTCTCTAGTAACACCTCTAACTGTCAACAATTATTACTCTACTACTTCTTCAACCATCATATTTAGTTGCATCCTCAACTTTACACTCCCCTTCAAGATGTGCATATATGTAGTATATGCTCATCTTGTCTAACAAATAGTTGAATTGCCTAGGATGTAAGGACTTGGTAAACAAATCTGTTGATTGCTCTATTGTCCTTACATGGAAAGTCTCAATTTCACCAGCTCGTATCTTTTTTCTAATAAAATATCAATCCATTTCAATATGCCTTATTCTTTCATGAAAGGCCGGATTCTTTGAAATATGAATTATGAAATATTATTATAATATAATAATGTTGGTTATTTATAAGGCACTTTAAAGTCTTTTACTAAGAATCCCAGCCAAACCAACTCACAAACAGCAGTAGCCACAGACCTGCATTTTGCATCCATTGAACTCCTAACCATTATGCTTTGTTGCATTGACTTTCAACTCACTAATGAACTTCCAAAGAACACATAATACCCTAATAATGACCTTATACTTTTAGTATGTAAGCCACATTCACTATTTACATAAGCTTTCGATTGAAGATCATTGGGCATTAAAAAGAATAATCACTGACCCAATGAATTGTCCAAGTATCTCAATACGTTCAATACAACATCAAAATGTTTCTTAATTGGCTTATTTATAAATTTGGATAACATGTGAACTACATATACAATGTCAGTCCTAAACAGAGTTAAGTACATTAATTTGCCAACCAATTTTCTATACTTGTATGGTTATGCAATCAAGTTCTCCTCTGAGTGAACTAACTGATGATGAACATCTATGGGACGTGGTTACTAACACTTCATATTCTGCAGCAGTTCTAGAGTGTTTTTTTTTTACTCGAAATAATTCCTTTTACTGAACGTGCCATTTCCAAACCTAAGAAATATTTTAATTACCCTAAATCTTTGAGTTTAAAGTGTGTTTGCAATAACTCCTTTAACTTTTTGTATTTACAATTCATTGTTGCTAGCAAATTGCAATATCATCTACATACACTAATAAGGCAACAAATCCAAACTCATCTTCATTTATAAATAGTGAGTAATCAGCCTTGGATTATGTGTATCCATTGTTGATGAAACACTCTAAGAATTTCAAGTTCCATTGCCTCAATGCCTACTTCAAACCATAAAGTGGTTTATGAAGTTTGCAAACCAATATGTTATTTTCACTTTTAGAATATGAATGATTAGTTTCATTAGAAGTTTCCTCATAAAACTGATGACCTTTACATAACTTCACGTAGACCTCTTTCATTAAATCACCATTCAAGATGGCATTATTGATATCCAATTGAACCAAATGCCATCCCTGAGAAGCAACAAGAGATAAGAAAACTTTGATAGTAATGTTCTTGACTATGGGATTATATGTTTCCCTATAATAAAACCCATCTTGTTAGGTATAACCTTTTGCTATGAGTTTAGCTTTGTATTTATCTATAATGCCATCAGAGTTATATTAGTTTTCAACACCCACTTACAACTAATAGGTTTTTTATTAGATGGTAATGACATAACTAGTCAAGTGTCATTAGCTGCAAGATCATCAAATTTAGCATTGATAGTTGTAATCCAATGTTGATGCTTAATTATTTATGCAAATGTGGTGGGATCAATCATGGAAGAAAGGGCACAAGTGAAGGATTTAAATGCAAGAGAAAGATGAGAGTAAGAAAGAACATGAGAAAGACGATAAGAGGATAAGTAATAATAGAATCAGAAGAAGGATGAGAATGATGATAATCATTGAGATAACTACGAAGTTTGGAAAATCGAATGCTTTTTTTAAGAGAATCAGGATCAAAAGTAGAAACAATAGGAGGTGGAGTAAGATCAGGTAAGTGTGGTGCCAAAGTAGTTAAGGATGATGAGCAAGGTGAAACATGAGGTGAATATGAATGAGCAATAGGTGTGTGAGAAGGTGCAACAGGTGTGGTGAATGATGTGGTAGTGAGAATGACTGGTGTAACAAATATGGGAAAAGAAATATCATGAGAATGAGGAATAGAAAAGACTAAAAGGCTAACAGGTGGAGAAGAAACAACAAATTAAAGATGCTAAAAAGGAAAAAAAATTCATGAAATTGAACATCCCCAGAAAGAAAAGTGGTGTGAGTATCTAGATCAAACAACTTATAACCTTTAATGCCATTAGGATATCCAAGAAAAATAATCCTCTTAGCTCTAGGATCAAATTTGGTTCTATGAGAGGTAAGATTTACTATAAGACATAAGCAGCCAAAAGACCTCAAAGAATCATAAATGGGAAGTTTATTATAACAAGTAAAAGGGAGTTTGATTTTGAAGATTAAGTGAGGGAGTTTAGTTGATGATGAAAGTTGTTGTAAGTATAACATCGCCCTAAAATTTTAAAGGAAGATTAGAATGGAATAAAAGGTCTCTAGCTACATTAAGCACATATCGGTGCTTTCTTTCAACAATACCATTTTGTTATGGGATATAGGCACAGATTTGTTAAGGAATTATTCCTTGAGAATGGAATAAAGAGTTAAGTTAAAACTAATTTCTTTGATCAGTTCGAATTACCTTAATAGGTTTGTGAAATTAAGTTTTAACCATGTTACAAAAATATTGAATACGATGTGAAACTTTAGATTTATGCTTCATAGGAAAATTACACTTAGAAAACTCATCATTGTAGTGAGAAAATAGTGGTTTTTATTGATATCTAGTTAAGAATAAAGGCCTCACACATTTATATGTATAAGTTCAAAAATACTGTTAATTATGTCAATAGACTTGAGAAAGGATAACCTTTTAAGCTTTGCCTTCGGACAAGTGATACAAGGTTGCTTGTTATTACTATTTACATCAGTCAACAAGTTACTCAAAGTAGGAAATTTAGAAATATCTATATGACCCAACCTATGGTGCCACACATCAGAAGAGACAACATGAACAGATAGAGGAATGACTGAAGAGGAAGAAAGAACAACAAAGGATGATGAAGTTTGTAGAAAGTACAAGCCTTAGTAAACCTTAGTTTGTCCAATCATTGTCCAAGAAAAGAGGGCCTAGATAAAACAATATTGTTGAAGGAAGATGAAGCAAATATCATTGTTAAAAGTACTGAAACCAAATTCAAAGTAAACGAAGGAATATAAAGAACATTATGAAGAGTGATATGTTCATTAAGAACAACAAAACCTATATGAGTGACAATTGTTTTCATTCCATTGGGAAGGCTCATAAAACAATTTTGACATAATGAAATGAGGTAACAAATTATAAGGAACATGTGATATGGTCAGTAGCTTTAGTGCTTATGATCCAGGAGTGAAAGTGTGATTTGGATTGCAATAAGTTTTTAAGCAATTTAGCATTGGAAGCATTAAATATTAAAAAGGAATTACCCACAACATTAGCAACATGATAATCAACAGTGACATTAATTGAAACAACATTAAGTTGATCTCTAATCATCGTGAGCAATTGAGAGACTTGTTTTTTAATAGGACTCAACTATGGTGTGGCAACCTATGGCATAACTAGAGGAGGCCTTAAAATGGAGGCATTAGCAGTACTTTGATTAAAAGAAGGGGGCTTGCCTTTGGTAAACTTGAATCCAAAAGGAAATCTAATCAATTTGTAGCAATTTTCTTTTGTATGCCTAGTTTTACCACAGTGTTTATAATAAAGTTCATATTTATTATTCTTTTTAACTACCATAACAGAGGAATCAGTGAAATTTTGGTACTGAAGTAACAAACTTTTTGGCTATGTTCTCGAAGCACCATGTTATACACTTGATCCAAGATAGGCAAAGGCTTCATAAGGATAATCTATGACCTAACAACTTGAAATTGTTTATTCAAACCTTTAAGGAACTTGAATACGTAATCCTTTTATTGTAGATCTACAAAAATTTGAAAGCATTCCTTGTTACAATTTCCATAAGAGCAGTGTTGAAGGGGATTGAAACTTTGCAACTGCTCTTAAATCCCATTCAACACACTGAAATATGCATCAATAATTTTTATCCCTTATGAGAGTAAACAAAGAAGTTGTTGAAGATGACATATGTGAGAATCATCAGGTTGAGAGAACCTTTAGTTCAACTTATCCTAGATCTGAGTCGCCTCCTTAATATAAAATATAGTGGAAGTTATCGAAGCAACCATGATACAACCATATTATTACATCTAATCCACAATAGATACAAATGATTGTGAGGCTGAGATTTAGTAATGGATCCATTAATGAACCCCTGCTTATTTTGAATAGAAATAGCTAATAGAAAAGATATCTTTCAATTTGCGAAGTTCATTGGAGTGAGCTCTGAAGTTATAATAACTGAGTTGTGATTGTCCACGTGATGTATGAAGTATAGAGAGAAAGGATCCTTCAAGAGATTTTGTGACACATTTGCTAAAGTATTAGTTCAATTCTTATTCGCCATTGATGAACAACAATGTGAACATAATAAGAAGAAGAAAAGGATAAGAACAAGATGAAAAGAAGTCTTTAGATTTTTCCCTAAAACTCTGATACCATGAAAGAAGATAAGAAAGATGGAGAAAATGAATGAAATTTTTATTAATGAACTTCTTCTTACATTTACAATAAAACTGTTCATTTTTATTTATAACAAATCAATCTAACTTAACTAACTATTCTAACTAATCACTACTTAAATAACTAATCTCTAGTAACAACTCTACCTGTCAACAACTATTGCTCTACTACTTCTCAAACCATCATACTCAGCTCCATCCTCACCTTTAGAGACACAAGTAAGAAAAAGCAAATTTTGTGCTATGAGAACGAGAGACTTGGTCATATTAGTGTCGAGTGTCCACAAGCCTCAAAACAAGTCAAGATATCCAAATATAAGGTTTAAAAATGGCATGATTTGATGATTTTTTATGATTGCTGACAAATAGCAAGGGAAATTTGTAGTTGACAATTGCTAAATAGGACCTTATATACAGTGGGATCAATGATGCTCTCGATGATTTCTTCACTACTTACGATGGGTTTTTGTGGCATGAAAGGCCTGCTAATTTTTTTTTTTAATTTCCTTTTTGCATACCCAAATGTAGTTTTCTAAAGCAAGCTCGGAATCCAGCTGTGGGTCTTAATAGTTTTTGAATCTAAATTTACATTATTAAGTACTCTGTCTATTTCCAATCTTTGGCTGGTCCTGTGCTTGTCTCTGCAACTGCAAATCATGTTGGCTGCGACAAATAGACCTCATCATTTAAAACAAACTGGTTGTTTCAGACCTGTGTATTTGTTGTTTATCTATTTGGTTGGCATACGACCATTTGATGCCTGACATGCTGGGCTTACCAAGCTTGAGATTTGCTTCAAGATTTGCCAATTGAAGCAGGAGAGAAGTTTGGATTTTGATCATCCTACGGGTGGCTTAACAAATCCTTGCGGAAAAACGATCTTCTATATCTGTCACATCTGGCTTGAAGCTGAATAGTGAATCAATTTATAAGTTGGATGAGAAAAGTCAACCCTTTTGAGAAACAAACGCTAGAAATTATTAGGACTTGCAATATAATTAAACCGTCTTTTTATGAGATGATTTGTAACTAGTAATGACAAAATATTGCATCAAACACCTAAGGCTCATCACTTTGTATTCTTGATGTCCAACCAATTCAGCTTCCATATCACCGAAACCATTGATTCTCTCATTCGATGCCTCGACCAATTTAGTCAAACTAACAATCTCATAGGCTCTAAGAAGCTCCATGCTCACCTGCTTAGGACAGGGTTACTCTTTTTCTCTCTTAATATTCACACCAACTTCATCTTTGCCTACACCACATGTCTCAACAAGAACAATCTTGAAACCTTAACCAACTGCTGCAAATTCTTAAACCCTCAAAACCCATTACCCTTCAATGTCTTACTATCTGATTTTTGTCGAAATGGGTTCCCTTTATATGCACTAGAAACTTGTTCTTTTATGCATAAAAACAGTATTTTTTTAGACACTTATGCTTTGTGTAGTTCCTTAACTGCTGCAACTTCCATTAAAAATGTGAACTTTGGTGATCAGTTACATGCCCATATGAGAAAAACAGGTTGGTTATCTAGTGTATTTCTGGGTAGCGCTTTGATCGACGTGTATGCTAAATTGCCATTTGTTAGTCGTGCGACTATGATGTTTGATGAAATTCCGATGAAGAACACAGTTTGTGCAAATGCTCTTTTATCTGGGTATGTTGAGGCTAAATTGTGGGATCAGGGAGCTAGGCTGATTAAGAATATGCCTTTTATGAATTTGGATTATGATCATTTCACATTATCAGCAATGCTGAGGACGTGCGCTGGGCTGCCTGCAATTGAGTTAGGCAGGCAAGTGCATGCCTATTTAACCCGTAAAGTTTTTGATGTGGAAAATGATGTTTTTTTGCAGAGTTCATTGATTGAAATGTATGGCAAGTGTGGTTTTGTAGGGAAGGCTCTGCAAGTCTTCAATTTGGCTGGATTTCGACTGGGAGGAAAGAGAAATAAGGATATAGTTTTGTGGACTTCAATGCTTGGCGTGTATGGTAGAAATGGCCATTTTATCGAGGTGATTGGAATGTACGAAGAGATGTTGAAACGAGGGATCAGACCGGATGAGGTGACATATGTCACAGTCATCTCAGCTTGTGGTCACACTGGCCAAATACAACTTGGCCTTGAGTATTTTGAATCAATGAGTCGGGATTTTAACTTAAATCCTGGCTCAAAGCACTATGGTTGTGTAGTTGATTTACTTTGCAGGGCTGGTGAGTTAGATAAAGCTTGGAATCTGGTAAATGAGATGCTGGCCAAAGGGCATGAGAGTTCCAGCATTTCCATGTGGGGGGCTTTGCTTAGTGCTGGTGAGGAACATGGAAATATTGAGTTGGGTAGATTGGCTGCTCAAGAGGCACTCAAGTTGGAGCCTCAGAATGTTGGGATCTACGTTATGTTATCAAATTTATATGCCAGGTTTAATTTGTGGCATGAGATTGGCCAGCTGAGAGAAATAATGAAAGATAGAGGGTTGAGGAAAGATGTCGGGTGTAGTTGGATTGAGGTCACGAGTTAAATGGAATATTGTTTCTGAAAGATAACAGTGCAACAATGGTTTTGACTTTGAGTGATGTTGGAGATTTATACAAAACTGAAGATGACTCATTGACCTACCTATTTCAAGTCTCAAAGTCACAAATTGTCAACTATAAGATCTAATCAGTATTCAGTATTCTAATTGAAGAGGCAATAAGAGAAATGGTAAGTTCCAGAATTAACTATGATATTCTTGAGGATTATTCTGGTTGTCACCTAAGCTTGAGAACGAGACCCCTGTAAGATTTAATGAAAATGATATCCTCTGGAAGTGGCAAGACACAATTGTAAACTACCAGGGAAAAAAATAGCTGGTCAAGCGGCTTATAGAATTGGTTTTTCAAGATGTTAGAATTGGTGTAAATATTCACACATCATTCGGCATTCTGAGGATGTATTAGTTGATGAAGGCATGATTAAATAACAAATGATGAGAGCAGTTAGATTGTGGTTACAAGTTGAAAGGGATGAATATCAACTCCAGTAGAGATTTTCAGGCATACTCCTGCTTCAATTTTGTTGAAGGGATAAGATTCTGCTTTAATTTTGAGTCAGCAGTAGAAGGAACTCAGATGGCATGACCATTATTTGATCATCTGTGCAAAATCGCCTTTGTTAGTAAGCTAGCAAGGCTTCCACATTCTTGAAGAAACAGAAGCATGTTTATCTTGGATTCAGGTGAGTTGATTGTGCTACCCATTGTATTTTTAATCCTGTTTATCATCATCTTCATCAGGAATTTTACTTTGTCTCCTTCCTGTTACTGGGAGAGAGTAAGATCATACATTTATATTTTGCCTCTTGATACGCTTCCTCATGGTCAGCTTCTTGAGAACATACTCAACAGCAACATGCACAAATTCATAAAGCATTTCTTTCTCAGCCATAATCTCCGACTCTGGATCCTGTATTTGTTCTTCTTCTCCTTGTGAACACGCTAGCAGAACGGTGAAACCACTGCAGAACCAAGCACGGTCGTTAAAATAACTGTAAAAGAAATCAGTTAAAGTACATGGGGCACAGTGCGATAAGAGGAAATACAAGTGACACGATATAATGCTAAGGGCTTTTCAGTAATTTAATCCAGAATGAATTCCTTATTGACGTTATTGCCCATCCAATTTTTAGCTCTGATTGGCCCATTAAAATTGCATTCATCTAATATAAGTAGGCTATAATTTTTCCTTCAAACCCCTAAATTATACCTTGCTGTAATTTACCAGAGAAAAAACCCTAATTTCTGTGAGTGTTTCAAGAAGGATATGACAAACAATTCATCATCGAAAAGAAACAACGTTCAAGATCAGTCTGAAATTAGTGGGCCCACACCCAAATCACAGAGAACCAAAATGGGCAAACCGGAGGACACTGAAAAGAAGGTAACTATCAGTTTCAACGTGTCTTTTTTTTTTTTTTTTTTTTTTCAGATTTCAACAATTATCCATCTCTTATTTCTCCAAAATAATGTTATCCAGAGAAAAAAGACCGTATATTGGAATTAATTTTTCTTAGTCTTAGTGCCAAGACTCTGTTTTTGAGATTGCTTCATTGGCATATGGGATTTTATGTAGAATGTTACTTTCAATTTGACTTTAATTTTGATTTCTAGAATCACCATAATAAATGATACCCAGAAATTCAATTACTTGCTCTTTGAGTGTAATTCTTTCAAAATGCATTTAAAAATTCTGGTTCTAGGGGTTGCTAGCTGCTGTTTACGAGTTTTGTTAGTGTAGAGCTTGAAAATTTTAAAGTTTCTTTCTGTTCTCATTGGGAACGGGTACTTGTTTTGTATTCGTTGAAATTGCTTGAAAACAAAATCTGCTTTTGAAAGGTGTTTTTTTTTCCCTCCTCTTTGATTGTCAAACCTTATCATGTTGTAGATCTGTCATCATTTCCATGTAGTTTGTGTAGTTTAAGGTCATGTTTTATTTCTAGTCAAATTTGGGAAGTAACCTATTGTTTACATCACCATAATGATTATAACTTTTGCATAGCTATAATCCGTAATGCTTTGTTTTGGTACAGGCATTACTTTTATGCAAATATTTTTTATTAAAATTATTTTTTTAGTTTTATTTTTTATGACTTTGTTATAGATTCTGAGTAAGAAGCTCAAAGATGTTGAGATTAGCGTTCCAATAGTTTATGGCAACGTCTCATTCTGGCTGGGCAAAAAGGCGAATGAGTGAGTAAATAGTAGTTCTTCTTTATATAGACCTTTGCTATTTATTCAGCGAGTGATATTTACTTTGGTTGATTTACTATTTAGGTATCAGTCACATAAATGGACTGTGTATGTACGTGGGGCCACAAATGAGGATCTCGGTGTAGTGATAAAGCGAGCTGTTTTTCAGCTGCATTCTAGTTTCAATAATCCAACGAGAGTTGTTGAGTCACCACCTTTTGAGCTATCCGAAGCAGGGTGGGGTGAATTCGAGATTGCCATCACACTCTATTTCCACAGTGATGTTTGTGATAAACCCTTGAACTTGTGAGTCCCTTTGTCCATTACTCAATTAAGTTTTAGTTGCCGTGTTTTTGGAATTCATAGATTGAACCTACTAAATTTTTGCTTAATCATTGTTTGTATTAGTGTAATACAGAGAAAGCATTCAAAAAGTAGTCACTGCAAATAATATCTGAAAAATTGAGACAACGTGAAATCAGTGTATCAACTCCTAGTATGATACGTTACTCCTTGTATTCAATATTAAGTTTGTAGGACTGCTTCTATAATTGTAGATTTTGAAATTTAATTTTGAACCACTTTTTATATTCTTGGAGCACAGAAGTAGAATTCAGAAATATATATGTACTGCAAACTATAGAAAATTTATGAAAAACAATGATAAGACAAAACATTAAAAATTACCACATAAAAATAATACAACATTGAACAACCATTCAAAATGTAGCATTGGTATTGTGGGCGTTGGCCTTTCTACCTATTTAAAGAAGAATTGGAATTTACTAATAAACTTAAAAGCTTAAAGGTTATTAGTAGGTTTGGATTTGCCTTTTATTAACTCAAAAACTTAATAATTAACTTTACAAACCTAGATATAGACTATTATATAATCCTAACCTTTAAGTTAAAAGACTCTAGAACTAATCCTAATCTTACAAGGATTGACTTACTGCTTTCGTAAATCAACAAGAACCTTTAAAAGAGAAAGAAAAGTTCCAAATGAATCTGGATTTATTTTCCAGCAAAGGCTGAAATTACAAAATTTCCCTAAGCTTGAAAATAAAATATTAAACAAGCAGATAAATACTTATAAATATAAGTCTAAATGACTAGGAAATAATCTGTAATATCTCAATTAAGTCCTGCATAATATCTAGGCCATAACTGTAGGTTTCTTGAATTCCTTGTCTGCATCAAAAAGATGCTAAAATTCTTTGATTTTTTTTCTTTTAGGTTGTAGTGATGCAAAATGTTGGCTTTCAAAGTTATAGGTTCCAAATAAAGTCATCAACAATCCATCCTTTTCATTTTCTTTTTTTATATTCTTGTTGTTGGCATATGGTTGCCAAAATTTCTAGAAGAATGGAAAGGTGTGAGGGGGTTTATCTCTTAGTGAGCATATCACTCTATTCTAGATTGCATATTTAGCATTTCTCTACAATTTTCTTTGCTAATACTCTCCAAGAGTTTTGCTACAGTTGAAAAATCAACATGGGATCCGGTGTGGGAGAAAGAAGAGATCATGTTGTTATATGCAAGATATGATCAAACTCAACTCTAAAAGGATTGTCTTGAAGTATTTGTCTAAGAAAATTGCTCTAGTTGTAAAGTGGTTATGAAATTCCCTTAAAACCTTATTCTCTTTGAGAGAAGATATTTAAAAAAAGGGCCTGCAGTGGATTTGATTCTATGTCATGACATAGAATTAGCAGTCACCTAATGTTGTTATTCATGCAAGCCTTTGAAAGTTCATTTCAAAGGTATCCCATTTTTTATCCCCATCAATAAAGCATAAAGTTGGAAATGGGTCACATATTTGCTTTTAGGAAGTTGTTTGGAAAGAAAATTCATTTTTTTAATACTCTTCTTCATGTCTACAAAATCTGTACTGTTCACTATGCACCTATTTCAAAGTTTTATTGCTTTTGATATTTGTCTTGGAATGTTTTTTTTTTTCCCAGAAACTTAAATGATCAAGTGTTATGGATCCTTCCTTGTTACCTGAATCCTATTCTCCTATTTTGGATGGGAGAATTCGAATTCTGAGCATCTTCTCATATATTTACAATCATCATATCTGTATTCTGATCCTCATTCCTTTTTCTTTAGAAAAGTAAATTTGAAGGCTAGCATTTTGTTTGGAGTAAAAGATTTTTTATTCTCCAAAAAAATTACTGACAAGGGTCCATGGCAAGTACAAAGTTCTCAATAACTATTATTTTCTAACACGTCCTATGCATTATGAAAGAAGTAAATATCATTTTCATTTCTTTTTTCATTGTAAAAGCTTCTTTTTTTTTTTCAGTATCTTTGGAGTCAACTACTGGTATTTCTTGAGACAACCAGTTATGTATGGGTTTCTGAAAACTAATTTAAGAAATTCATAAAAGAGAGGCTCAAAGCTGTCAAAGCTCTACCATTTAGTGGTACTTTCTGTTATTTGAAGTACAATCTAAGTTTTTCATTGAAGTTGTTATTGGGCAAGATAGTTTTCTTCGTCCTCTTATGCTTTTCAACTTCAGAGAAATTTGAAGGAGGCTCTTTTGTTGATGTTCTATGCAGTTGGAGGACATTACTTATCGGTTTTGCTTTGTTCTTTCAAATAGATTTCTTTGTTTCCTTGAAAAGAAGATATCTTCTCTAATTTTCTTGCCATAGCACACCAGAGTTATGGTTCCACTAAAGTGGACTCCTAGGAATGAGAATTGGAGGTGGTTTTCAGGTTATCAAGTCTGCATACCATTTCACCTAGCAATGTCCTTATAGCTAATGTAATAAAAAGTTGAATATTTAAAAACTTCAAGATTTAAGGTTTAAACTATGCACAGATATCATCATTTGAAGTTGTACCCAGAGGATGAATCTGGTCCTATGTCAACTAAGAAGCCTGTTGTTGTGGAATCATATGACGAGATTGTGTTCCCTGAGCCGTCTGAGGGTTTCTTTGCTCGTGTGCAGAGTCATCCTGCTGTAACCTTACCTAGATTACCTGCTGGTTTTACTTTGCCTCCTCTTGGTATGTTTTTCTATATGCATTTCTGTAAGTATTTCTCTTTACCTTACTCCTGAAAAAGTAAGTACATTCCTTTATTTACAGTACCAGTTGATGATGTTGGTAAAAGGAAGAGAGGTGACACTAAAGATCATCCTCTAAGCCAGTGGTTCATGAATTTCTCTGAAGCAGATGAGCTGTTACAACTTGCAGCGGCTCGCCAGCAGGTCAGAAAGAATTCCATATTTTCCTTTAATTATTGTTCATTCCATTATGTAAAACGTTTAGATATATTAGTCAGTATATTTCACAACATTCTCATATTATTGTAGCATTTGATTGTTTATAATTTATGTGTTCTTAGAAATTCATACAACCTGTATTCAACTAAGGCTCTATTTGTTTCCTGGAAAATCACCTATCTCTAGAAAATATTTTATGTGGAAAAAGTTTTCTGAGAAAGAGTTATTTTCTGTTGTTTACCTATGTTGGCCCTTGAGCATAAAAAAAGAGAGGTTGAATTGTTGAAAATTTAAAAATTTGGAGAGAAGATAATGAATTTAGTGATTGGAAAAGTAGGAGAAGAGATGAACATACAATAGTTTATAATGGTTCGGGCGTTAATAAACCCCACGTCCACTACCCAATTCTTCATAATTGGGTATTCTACTATCACTAAATAGTGTTTCCAAGATTACAATAAACTTGTAAACTTTGTGTTTTATAACTCACACAACCTTATAATGTGTGTTTTAAGGCTCACATAAAAACCTCTCAAATGCTCACACTTAACCTATACAAGAGTTTTACAACTAGGTTAACTCTCAAGCCCAATAATACTTACACCCAATGATATCAACTCACATCCAAAGAATTTAAGGTTAAGAAGAAAATTGCGAGAGTTTGACTATATTTAATGTTATTTTCTTGCATTCATGTCTATTTGATAGAGTATTTATAGACAATAACTACCAAAGAGACGTTAAAAAAAAAAAAAAAAACTATGTTTAAATCTCTAATGCAAACTAAGCAGATTTTGCATTAAATGCTTGTTGGACTGATTTCACGATTGTGATTGGAATGTCTCGATCGCAAATTCCCATTTTGCGCTAAAAAAGTTGAAATTGTGGTGGAGAACCTCGTTTGTATCTAACGGCTAGTTCATATGTTATGTTATTGGTCTTCCAAAAAAATAGTCATTGTATTCGTCCAACCAACCAAAAGTCGTAGTCGCGATTTAAGTTCTTCTTAGGGGCTACTGGTACCACGAATCCTTCTCTTTGATAAGGAGAAATTGCTTCAACAGGTCGTGGTCTCGAAAGCTATTTCACCCTCGTGAATTTTGATATGTCAATGGTTATCTTGGACACCTGATAAGCTCTGATTGTGGACTTAGTTCCCTCTAATCAACTATAAAAGTCGCAGTCGCGACTACCAACGCGATGGTCACCGCGAATTCAACTGTTTGAACTTCATGTTTTTCTTGGTAAGGCTGCGACTATGATTTGCTTGAATTTGTCTAGTTCAAGTTCATCCATTTCTTTTACAATGTCACGGTCACGAATTAGAGGTTTTTGAACGCGAATTAGAATGTCTTTCACAATACTTGAGATTTAGACTCTCATCCAACTTCTACTGCAAACCTATTTTAAAAACTGCAAAATCAACACTTAAAAATGATGTTAGAACTTAATAATCTATATTGTCAAGATCAAAAGAGAGATTTGTCGTAGGTTTGACCACTTAGTCCAACAATCTTCCTTTTTTTTATTTTGACAATTTGGATTGATTTTGTAAAAGGTAATGAATTGCATGAGTATGAAGTTGAGATGCTTAACATTTTTTAGTAAATTAAACTTGTTGAGATGTTAATAAAACCAAAAAAAATGGCTAAGTTTAACAAATTTGAACTTGGTAATATACCAATTTAAATATGAAATTCAAATAACTAAATTTAGATTGCTCCCCCTCAACTTATACTCCCCTTTGATTATGTCATGCAATTTTCTTCGCTATTTATCTCCCCTTTTGTCAAGATAAAAAAGAGAATAGAAAGGGATTTGTATAAGCATATATGACATGATTTGAATAGGGATTTGTATAAAGTGATTAAATTGAAGAGCAATCATACTTCAAGAACAAACATATAAAACATAAATTTCAAAATTCATTGATATAGATAAACATAAACATAAAGATGTGAAATCACAAACTTAGGCCATAAGACAAACAAAATAAAAACATAAAAAGATTAAAAGCATAAGAAAGAAAACTAAAAGTTTGGAGAGCCATCATCATCTCCAGAATCTTCAACTTCCTCATCCCCTCCTCCACTCATCACCTTCTTCCACTTTTTGATTTACTTTCTCTTCTGGAGTATCCTCCCAATCCTTAAAATCTCGAAGGTGGCAATGTGTAACACCTACCTTTTTTTAAAGGTTCACCAAGTCACTGTAGAGGTGAGGAAGTAGAAAAAATCTCCTCTTGATCTATTTCCTCTTTTGGAGTATCCTTCCAATCCTCAAAATCTAGGAGATGGCAAGGTGTAACACCTACCTTTTTTTGAAGGTCCACCAAGTCACTGTGGAGGTGGGAAAGTAGAAGAAATTTCTTATTGATCATCCTTATGTCCTTATTCAATTTCTTATTAATTGAGGAGAGAGAGATGGCAAGAGACTTTGGCTTTGGTTTAGGCTTGGGAGATAGGATTGGTTAAGTACCCTCCTCCATCACAAGCTTTTTCCTCTTTGAGGCTCGAGTGGTCTCATGCTTTTTAGCCTCAATTGATCCCAAAATATAAATATAAGTGTTTGGATGTATAGTCTTTGCATTGATGAGGTAGGGTAAATCAAGGAAATTGTGGGATGACAAATATTTCTTAGTGAGGAATTTCTCATTCTCCTCATTAAAGCTCCCACATAACGATAAATTGTTGTGACATGAGAAGGTAGGAGGATTGGCTCTTGGGCTTCGTACTCATTTCAATCAATTGATCTACAAGGCATCGGGCAATTTGGATGAGTATTTTTTTGGTTAAACAAAACAAAAATACTAGGTCTTTGTGGGAAACTTTTTTGTTCTCATAACCTCTAACATTTACAGAAAAAGTAATAATATAGTGAAGAAGCCAATTTAGAAGGGTGCAAATATATTTGGCCAAAGATGTTTTGGGGTCATGTTTTGTTTCAATCGATATCTTGGACCAAAATTTGGAATAGATGATATCAAGTACAGAGATGATGAAAGGGATATCATCTCCCACTTGAAGGTTGAAAAGGTTATAGAGTTGTTCAAAAGTGATAAAGTAAGGATCCCTAAAAGCCTAAAAAATTAACCCATAATGACCTGCCTTTGATTCGGCTCTTCTGCTCAAGGTGACCGTGCACATAAACTCCTTGACAATTTCTTCGTATGTGGGTTCATCTCGAAAGATAAACTCGTACTAGCCTAAATTTGACAAGAATGCGTGAATTTCACCCTTGATTCCAAGGGACTCGAGGAGAAAAGCAGAGAAAATTTTGTTGGGTTTGATTATTTTGTTGAAGTTGGCTTTGTATCAGTCTTTCTCCTCTTTGATTATTCCTTTCATCAAGTGAAGGGCAGGACTATAAGGTTGGGTTGTGCCCTTTCTGTTTTCTGCTCTTAAAAACTTCTTGGGCGCTAATAAGGGAAGTTTGGAGAAATTAGTAGGTTTGAGAGAAGAAATTAGAGATAAATGAAGAGAATAGGTAAAAGTGAAATAGAAGGGTGTTGGAATGGTTTAAATAAGCAAAAATCTGATGAAAAATTATAATAAATGGTAAATTTTGCATTAAATGAGAGGGTGACATCAGTTGATAATCAAATCAATCAATGTTTGACATTTACTTTAATTCGAGACCGCGAACCTTAGGTCACAACCACTAATTATAAAAAATCTGAGTAACGGATAAGAATTGCTCATAAACCGAAAGAGTCAACGGTCAAAATTTCTCAATTTTGAAAAAATTCATGATGGCGATCTGAAGTCGTGATAACAAATTAGAAGGGTGATAGAAAGTTAATAAGAGCCTGTAAATTGCGATCGCGATTTTATCATAGCGACCGCGAATTACAAAGCAAAAGAAAGGAAAAGACAGAGAAATGGTCTTTCTAGATATGATCCACTTAATGTGATGATGATTAATATATGCAAATTGACATAGAGAAACACATTTGCATAAAAAATTAAATCATCCAAAGTAATTAAAATACACATTTATCAAACACATCATTCAATTATTCAAAATAACAAACTTAATAAAGAATATTCTATGAGATGTAATTTTCACTATAGGGAGCTTTCATCAAGCATTTTTAACTCTCTTAATGAGGTTCGTCCTTTCTTCATTAAGGGGTTTAGTAAAAATTTCTACAAGTTGATAATTAGTGTCAATAAACTCTAACACTATATCATCATTTTGAACATGATCTCTAAGAAAATGATGTCTAATGTCAACGTGTTTTCTCTTAGAATGTTGGATGAGATTCTTTAAAAGATTTATTGCACTTGTACTGTCATATTTGATGGGAATGTGATAAATAATTTTGCTATAATCCTTGAGTTGTTTCATCCAAAGAACTTGGATGCAACAACAATCCGTTGTCATATATTCTACTTTTGTGGTGGATAAGATAATTGAAACTTTTTTCTTACTAAACAAAGAAACCAAGCATTCTCCTATAAATTTACAAGTGCCAGAAGTATTCTTTCTATCTAATAAACTGTCAGCATAATCCGCATCCAAATACTTTAAAAGACTAAAAGATAAGTTCCTAAGATGTCATAAACCTAAGTGCAATTTGCCATGTAAATATTTAAGAATCCTTTTAACAACATTTAGATGAGATTCCTTAAGGCATGATTGAAATCTAGCACACATGCATACACTAAACATAATGTTGGGTCTAGAGACAGTGAGATAGAGAGGAGAATCAATCATACTTTTATGTCTTTTTTTATCAACTGGCTTACCCGATTCATCTTTGTCTAACTTGATGGTAGCACTCATTGGTGTCTTTGCTACTTTACAACCATCCAGGCCTAATTTCTTGAGTAGATCCTTTGTGTACTTGGCTTGGTTGATGAAGATGTCCTCTTTGGTTTTCTTGATTTGTAGACCAAGAAAGAACTCGAGCTCTCCTATTATGCTCGTCTCAAATTCTCTAGTCATACACTTGGCAAAATCCTCTTAAAGAGATTCATTAGTAGGACCTAATATAATATCATCAATATATATATTTATACAATGAGTGTGTCTTGATTGTGCTTTTTGACAAATAAAGAAGTATCAACTTTCTTTTTTCAAAATCATTTTGTAAAAGAAATAAGCTAAGTCTTTCATACCAAGCTTTTTGAGTTTGTTTCAAACCATATAAGGTTTTTGTTAATTTATAAACATGATTTGGAAAAATGTGAGGTTCAAAACCAAGGTTCTGTTCAACATAAACTTCCTTCTCAATGAGACCATTTAAAAATGCACTTTTAACACCCATTTGAAAAAATTTAAAGTTCATGTGACATGTATAAGCTAAGAGAATCCTAATAACTTCAAATCTTGCTACGGAGGCATAGGTTTCATCAAAATTAATACCTTACTCTTGGTTGTACGCTTTTGCAACCAATTTAGTTTTGTTTCTAGTAATGAAACTTTGCTCATTTAACTGATTCCTAAACACCTACTTGCATCCTATAATAGGGTGTTCATTAGACCTAGGAATAAGTTTTCATACTTTATTTCTCTCAAATATGTTGAGTTCCTCTTGCATGGCAATCACCCAACTTTCATCATCAAGAGCGTCATCAATTTATTTTGGCTCAAATTGAGAAATAAATGCAAGATTATTGTCTAATGCATGAAGTTAAGATCTAATACTTACTCTTTGGATGTATCACCAATAATTAAATCCTTTGGGTGATGTTTGGAGAATGTCTAACCCTTGGGAAGATCTCGAGCTAGAATTTTTACTTCTTGTGGTTAGGGTTCCTTTTCTTCTTTTGATACTTGTTTTCATCAAGATCTATAACCATTTCTCTTGAAGTTGACTCTAACTCTATTTTCTCAAAGTCACTTGCAAGAGTATCAATAAGAGAACATTTGTTAAGACGAAATTTATTAGATTTTTCAAACACAATATTCACCGACTCCTCAACAACCATAGTACTTTTATTGAAAATCCTATAGGCCTTACTAGAGGTGGAATAACTCAGAAAAATATTTTCATCTGTCTTAGAATCAAATTTTTCTAGGTTGTCCTTGGTATTTAAGATGTAGCATTTGCACTCAAACTCTTAGGTATTAAATCTTATGTTTTCTATTATTCCGAAACTCATAAGAGGTTTTGTGAAGAATGGGTCTTTTGAAAACACGATCAGCAATATAACAAGAAGTGTTGATGGCTTCAGCCCAAAAGTAATTAGGGAAAGAATATTCATTGAGCATGGTTCTAGTCATCTCCACTATTGTTCTATTTTTTTTATCTATAACGCTATTTTGTTATGGTGTTATAGGAGTTGAAAAATCATGAAAAATCGCATTCTCTTGGCAATAAGTTTCAAAAGATTCATTTTGAAATTTTTTTCATGGTCACTCCTTATAGATAAGATGAAGTAACATTTTTTCATTTTGAACTTTTCTTGCAAAACTTTTAAAAATATTAAAAGTATCATTCTTAAGAGTTAAAAAAGACACTCAAGTAAATCTAGAGTGATCATCAACTAGAACAAATGCATAATACTTTCCACCTAAACTAGCACTTCTAGTAGGTCTAACTAAGTCTATATGGATAAGTTGAACAGGCCTAGATGTTCTTACAATATTTTTTGCTTTGAAGGAAGTTTGATGTTGCTTCTCCATTTAGCATGGTCCACATGTCTTGTCTTTTGAGAATTTAGCTTTGGAAGATTTTCCACTATCTCTCCTTTAGATAGGCTTTGTAAGAGTTTCATGCTAGCATGACCAAATCTTTTATATCAAAATCAAGATTCATTGCTAAGAGACATAAGACACTTGAAAGATTGGTTAGCTAAATTGTCTAAGCCAATTAAGTAAGTATTGCCCCTCCTTTCACTCTTAAAGATTACTTTCTTATCCACCAAGGTGATAATTCGGCACTCTCTAAGGTCAAAGGTGATTTTGTTACCTTTATTATATAATTGACTTACACTTAACTAATTATGTTTTAAACTATCAACTAAGAGAACATTATCAATTAGTGAACAACCATTTTTATCAATTGTTCTAATGCCAATTACTTTAACGTCAATATTGTTTTCAAAAGTGACATTATCACATTCCTTCTCTTTTATGCCTAAGAATAGTTTTTTTGCTGCCCTTTATATGCTTTGAGTACCCACTATTCACATGTTAATCATTGTTTTTATTGGTGGTTGCCATACAATTCTACACGACACAAATAAATCTCTTTTGTTTAGGTACTCAAGCATACTTAAGTCTCTCGAGGTTAGGTTTTGAAGGGTCCTCTAATTTGAGGTGAGTTTTCTTAATATAACAAAAGATATTTATATAATCAAACTTCATACAATATGGCATTAAAGTTTGGACTTGTAAATTTTTACAATAATGGCATTAAAGTTTAGACTTGTAAGTTTTTCTCTCATGCATAACTTTAGTATGAGTAGGGGTCTTCTCATATTTTGATGGTGAGAGCATGAGCATGTGCATGAATGATTAAGAGTAAAAGAGAATTTTTTATGCGTGTTAGGGTAAGCATGTTTCTTAGAGTAGATGAATGCATGATTAGCCTATTTAGACTTTGGCTTTAAGCCTCAATGTGCCTTTCCCTTGCCCGTGGGCATTGGTGGCTTAGTATATGAGCACTCTTCCTCCGAACTACTTCAATACTAAATGTTTGAGGCGTTGAATCTCTAATGAAAGCGTTGAGAGCGGGTGTAGATGATGTAAAAGCTCCATTGAAGCCAAGATCATGTCTTACTAGAAGAGGTCTTTGAGATATAATTAATGTATCTAAAGTTTTTTTCCCTTTGTAAAACTTAGAAATGGAATTTCTAAGTTCAATTACCTCTCCTTTTAAGGTATCATTGTCCTTTCTCATAGAGTTTAGAAAAGAAGAAGATCTAGTAAGACTTTCAACAGATTTTTTTAGTTTTTCATTTGAAGTCCTCAACTCACTTACAAGCTCATTTAATGAGTTAAACTCATTTTCCAGTTTTGAACATTTCTTTCTATAAGTTTTCATTTGTGACTATATTTGTTACATCTCAAAGTAAGAGCTTCTAAGAACTCATCATCTTCATCATCAAATGCATCATAATTTTCACTAGAATGGGGTGAAAAACTTACCTCATTAGAAGAGTAATCTTGTGCCATGAAAGATAGATTTGTCACTTTCTTATCTTCATCCTCTTCACTAGAGTTGTTATCCCAAGTAGATTTGAAGTTTTTCTTCTTTTCTTTGTCCCTTTTCTTCTTCTTTTTTAGCTTGGGGCAATCTTATTGATGTGGTCTTACTTGCCACGCTCACAACATGTTACTTCACTCTTCTTTTCTTTAAGGTTGGGAGATGTCTTCTTGAAGTTCCTTCTATCTTTTCTGCTTATTATCAACTCCTGAGTCCTTTTAGAAAACATGGTTAGCTCATCCTCTTCTTTGTCATTATCATTGTCACTTAAGATAGCTTCTACTCCTTTATCCTTGGATGAGGATTTGAGAGCTAAAGTTTTCTTCTCTGTTTTGTCACTCTTGTCCTTTTGCCCTCTCATTTTCTTCATCTCTTCATCTTTTTTCAAGGGTAGCTCATGAGTGAGAAGCTTACCTAAGAGAACATCTGTTAGCACTTTTCCAATTTTTGGATTTGACTTTTGAATACTACATATCTTGGCATCAAACTTCTCAAGAGGTAAGGATTTAAGTACTTTTGTATTTACCTCATGATTGGTGAGTATTCTTTCGAATTTTTTCATGTTTGTGACGATGGATAGAAGCCTATTTGTCACATCGGTGATTTTTTTTTGTCTTTCATCGTGAATAGCTCTCATTCTATTACATACATCTTCAATTTGTTGGATTTCATCAAAGTTGTGCCTTCATGGTAATTCTCCAAAATGTTCTAAATTCCATAGGCTATGAGACAATGTTGAACTCTTCATATTTCTTCCCTGGACAAAGAATTAAAAAGGATTGTCATACCCTTTTGTTCCTCCCATTTGATTTTCTACGAGCTTCCACCCATTCCTCTCTTAGGATTAACTTTTCACTTCTATCTACCATCTTAGTAGGAGGCTTCCACTCTTTTGCCACAATATCCCAAAGATCCACCACATCGCTATCTAAATATGTCTTCATCTTATACTTCTAATGTGTATAGTCAAATCAATCGAAATATGGCTTGAGATGGTGTGGATTCCTTCTTGCACTATTTGTATTTACGCACTCAAAAAAGGGTTTGAATGAGACTTTACTCTGATACCACTTGTCAGCCCTTGAACACTAACAATGAGAGGTTGAATTGGTGGGAATTTAAAAATTTGGAGAGAAGATAATGAATTTGGTGATTGGAAGAGTAGAAGAGATGAACACACAATATTTTATAGTGGTTTAGGTGTTAATGAACTCTACATTCACTTTCTGATTTTTCACAATTGGGTGTTCTATTATCACTAAATGGTGGTTTCAAGCTCACAACAAAGTTGTACACTTTGTATTTTATAGCTCACACACAACCTTACAACATGTGTTTTAAGCCTCACATGAAAACCTCTAAAGTGTTTTTCCAAAAGCTCACACTTAACCTATATAAATACGCTAACTCTCAAACCTAATAACAATGGTGTTTAATGCTTACACCCAACAATATCAACTCACATGCAAAAAATTTAAGATTGAGAAACAAAATTGTAAGAGTCTAGCTATATTCAATGTAATTCTCTGGCATTCATGTCTGTTTAGTAAAGTATTTATAGGCAATAACCACCAAACAGACGTTACAAAGAAATTATGTTTAAATCTCTAAGGCAAGCTAGACAGATTTTACATTAAATGCCTGTTAGACTGATTTTGCAGTCGTGACTGGAATGTTGCAGTCACGAATTCCTATTTTGCATTAAAAAGTTGAAATCGTGATGGAGAGCCCCTTTTGTATCTAACGGCTAGTCATTGGTCTTCCAAAAAAAATAGTCGTGTTCATCCAATCAACCAAAAGTCGCAGTCGTGATTTAAGTTTTTCTTGGATGCGACTGGCACCACGAATCTTTCTGTCTGATAAAAAGAAATGCTTCAACAAGTCGTGGTCCTGAAAGCTATTTCACCGTCACGAATTTTGATATGTCAACAGTTATCTTGGAGACCTAGCAAATTTTAGTTGTGGACTTAGTTCCCTCCAATCAATTACAAAAGTCGTGATTGCAACTACCAACTCGATGGTCACTGCAAATTCAACTGTTTGAACTTTGTCTTTCTTGACAAGGTCGTGGCTACGATTTGCTCCTCAAATTCGTCTGGTTCAAGTTCATCTATTTCTTTTGCAATGTCGCGGTTGCGAATTAGAAGTTCTTGACTATGAATTAAAATGCATTTCACAATGCTTAAGATTTAAACTCTCATTTAACTTCCAATGCAAACCTATCTTAAAAACTGCAAAATCAATTTTTAAAAATGATGTTAAAATTTATCAATTTACATTGTCAAGATGAAAAAAGAGTTTTGTTCTAAGTTCGGCCTAGTCCACCAAGCTGCAACACTGAAAGTCACTTGGAAAATATTTTTTGTTGTTTGGTGCATATTAAGAAAATTAATCTTTTATTATATCTATCGTGCTAAGCAACTATCATATTCTAAATGGAATTAAACATATGAAAATTCACGCAAAAACATTATAATTTATGGACAATATATTTCAACATCCAGTTCCTCCATGCTGGTGAAGGAAATTTCCAAGCATGCAGTTTCCTCTGGCAGCTTCATTAGTTAAACAGTCAGTTCATGTTGGTCCTCCAGAGGCAAGCTTGCAAAGTTCTCCTGCTAGAGAGGATGGTGAGGTGCCAGAGAATTTCCAGAACTGATGCACATTGAAAAGCATTGATCTCAGCATCCATCGTTCTTTCCCGAGGTTGAGAATTATATTCCATCTGGTAGAATGCATCACGAGAATCAAAGTCCACCTTTTGTGTTCCATGTGAACAGTATTTCTATTACTTTAAAATTAAAGATACGACCAAAAGGACAATCATCATCAAAATCCAATCAAAGAACCCAATCAAAGAGGCCACCAATTTGTAAAAATAAGCTATTTATAAATCCTAATCAGGGAGACCATCAATTTCCATCCTCTTGACTATAGACAGATTTTATAGGGGAAAAAGAAACTCTTACTGGTTATTGAAATGCTGATGATGTTGACAGATGGGTTGCTGCCAGTATGGTGGTTGGTGGCAGTGAAGCGGTAGTGAAGTAGCAATGCCAAGTTTTCTTTCATTTGTCCAAACCCTTGTTATATGCTAAAGCCTAGAGGAAAATGACTTCCTGTCCATTCCCATTCCTAATTGTTTGACTATACACTCTCTGCTTCATTATTTCATATGCTGAAAAAATCCTCCTCAAATTAATGAACATGATATAGAATATGTAACTATATAACGTGGATTATATATTTGCTCAGATAGTTCCTTATAGACTTAATATAGAAGCTTTCTTTTTTTATTTCCTTTAGTGGTTTATATGGATCAACAGCCACCACATCTCTTCGAATCTGTTTGTATCCTGATTGTGGTCTTTTCACTGAACACTTAGAAATGCTGTGAAGAATTTGGGAGGTTGTGGTGGAAAGCACATGAGAGATAGTTGGATACATTATATTTTGAATTTTCAGTTATGTCACTGTTTCAATGATAAAGAACATGAGGTATGGAAGGAATAAATAGTGGAGTTTTTCTTTAAAAGTTTTTGCTCCAGTATCTTTGATTTGATTGGTCAAGCATGAAAATAATCACTATAGTCGACTGCAACACAGGATAGACTATAGGCTTTTATAAACGATTTGGGAAAACTCTACAATGTTGTAATCTTTTACAATGAGCAGTCTGCTTCTTTATTCTCACCTTATATTATTTCCATTGTTGGGAGTTTCCTTTTCCTTTCCCATGTCAGTAAAATGCAGTCCTAGAAAATATAGTTAAATAGTCCGAAAATTACATGGAGACAAAAAGCTGGACTGTCACACTCTGACACACAACTGGTCTAATTTTTTTGCTGCACGAGTTGAGGGGTCAACCATAAAGATGGACCTAAATGTTTGTCATGTCTTCAACTCACATGAACTCTAGCATATGCTTTTCAGAGATTGTTACACATCAACACTCCAAATGACTGATAGACTTCATTTAGACCTTTTCAGTCTACTTTCTCCATTTATACTTCGTCTTTCTCTGACAATTATTGTATTTCTATTACTGCAACTGGGTAACCCTTTAGTCTCTTTCTATCATCTCATTGTTCACCGTGTTACTTGTTCTTCGGCAACACCACATGTTGAAAATCCCCATGGTCCATAATTTAATGGCATGGACATTGATGTTCCATTGTCCTTGCACCCAAAACGTTTTCAAACAGCTGGAAAGGCTTGAAAATGTTTAATTGATTTTATCATTTTTAAAATTGTTATCCTACGTGTAAACTCTGTTAGACTGACAGACACAGTTACTTCTGTTCTAATCATGGGTGACATAAACCGGTATCTATTGTTAACAAAGCATGCTGTTGTCTGATACTCAGATTCAGGTTTTTCTGGAATGAGTCTTTTTCTAGCACAGAAGGTATTGAACTTTGTCCCTGCACATGGGTGCGCAAGTGTGTGTATATGTGAGAGAAAAGATAAGTCAGAATTTGGACCTTGTGAAAGAGAGAGAAGAAAGAGGCAAGAGATTTGGACATGGAGATAAGGGTGCGCAGTTAGGATTTAACAAAGTCTTCCTTTTGTGAGAGAAACTGTGCATGTATGATGGTTATTAATCGCTCCGGTGATTCAGCAAGAAATTGTTAGCTAATATTCTGTAATTCTTGAGGTATTGATCAAAGGAGAAACATTTGGACCTTTAGGTGCTTCACTCTTTTTTTCTTTGTTGGTATAATAGTGGATTCATCTGGAAAGCGAGGATCATTTGGGTGTATACTTGCACGTGATGGAAAGTTAATAAGTTTTCTTTCCTTATTTAATTTATTTCTTTGATTGTTCTCTCATGATGTCTAGCTAAGCTGGATGCAGTACTGATTTCCAAGCTATCCCCTTGGTTCAAATTTCTTGCATGCGCAAACTGCATGCACCTCCTGATATCACATCATAAAGGTGGAACAAAAACTACGACTCACTATTACTCTACCATCACATTTATCTGTCTTCCCAACTATCTCAACAGCATGGCTTTATGTTTTTGTCAAACTGAATGATTCTCCCAATCAATGAAAATATTTGAAGATAAAACGATAAAAGCATTATCCATGGTTATTTTTCATCAAAAGTTGAAGACTTATGCTCTGTTTGGATTGGGGGTTTATAAAGAAATGGAATGGAAATGGTTGGTTTATAAAATGGTTTTATGTTTGGATAGGAGGCATTGGAGTGAAATGAACTGGTTCTCAAAGGTTTACTAAACCCATCCAAACCCACCTCAATCCCTCCAAATTGGGGTGTTTCCATAGGTTTCAAACTCAAACCATTCCTACCATTCCAAACACAAATATAATTTAACACTTTCTTTCCAAACCAAACTCATCCATTTCATTCCATTATTAATCCTTTCAACCCTTTATAAACAATCAATCCAAACAGAGCATTAATGATCGTTGTGGTTTCTCGTTTCTATTTATATTGGAGATTTTCAAACATTTTGTGAAGTGATGTGCATTGCTGTCAATTTTTAAGATGATAACTTTGAGGTTGCAATGAAGGTTGACTCAATTGGATTATACTAAGATCTAATCTTTGTGCTCGAATCTCTTAGGCATGAGAAGGAATGCTTAAAGGTTAAAATGGAAGACATTTACAATTGCTTGCATTTAGTCAGGAAATATGACCGCAATCCAGAAACATTTGCTAGATCTCAAAACCAAATTGTTGGGCATGCAAGGTTATGCTTGCCATCCCTTTGCCATAGGGTGGATAGAACTGGACACCTGTGCACTATATTGGGTGACACAAAATTGAGTTTTTGTTCCATTTTGACTTTGTTTGCTACTAAGTCTAGTATATCATGTTCATTGCAGAGCAGTGATTGAAATTGTTCAAGCCACTTTGTAATCTGCATCCTGTGGAGGCTTTATTTTAAAAGGGATGGTGGATTTGAGGAGATTGTGAACCATAGGATTAAAGCAGGTTGGGTGAAGTGGAGAAATGTGACAAGTTTTATGTGATTGCAAACTACTTGCTATGTTGAAGGGAAGATTTTAGAGGACTGTGTTGGCAAGTTTTGGCCAGTGAAAAGCATGTATATGGAGTTAGCATAGCAGAAATGACAGTGATAAGAAGATGCATAGAAAGATAAGGATGGACTGGATGAGGAATAATAAGGTATAGAGAGAAGTAGAAACCGCATCAATTGAGAAAATTTTGACAAAAGGAAGATTGAAATGATTTGTATATGTGCGTCATAAGGCAGCAAATGTACTGGCATGGAAGGTTCAGTATATTGATGTTGCAGGGAAAAGGAAGGAGCAGGTGTAGATTGACTTGGGAGAAAGTAATTAAAGAAGATTTGATGACTCCAGCTTATAAGGACTGTTCAAAACCTGGTGGAATGGAGGAAAGGCTATAGGTAGCCAGCTGTAACTGGTTTGGAATTTAAATTTAGTTGAGCTAAGTTGCATCTCATCAGGATCTATCTTGAATGGTTGTGAAAATTTGATGTAGTCAGGACAGTGGTTTACCTGCATGCTTTCTTATGTGGAGCCGTAACACGGAATTTTGCAACAACTTCACTGTTTCTAATAATGTCCAAAGCTTTTTTAATGAATAATTGAAAAGGAAAAATCCTCCTGCATTTCATATATTTTTGTAGTCTTTTTACTTATTGTCAATGATCACACAGATGAATTAACTTATTTCTTCAAATTAGAAACTACTTCCAGTAGTAGCAAAGCATAAATAATGGTCCTTTCTGCAAATTGCTTTCACTCACTTAAATTACGCATTTGATTATGAATCCTAAACATCCTGCGTCTTTATGTTTGGAATGACCTATGGTTTGAGTAAGAACTATTGCAATTGATAAATAACTTTTTTGTTGTAGAGATATTAAGTGTTGCACTGTTTAATTTATTATCATTTTTGCATTAGAAGCATAGTTTCTAAATTTGCTCAAGCCTGTAAGTGAAATATTTAATTTAGATACGTTGTATGTATTAGGTGCAAGGTCATATTGCAAAACTCAGACGACAGATAAGCTTGATAGATGGCCAGAATCAACAGTTGAAATCTCCCTCAGAACAGTGACTGTACATTACTGTTGCAAATTTTTGAGGTTTCTACTTCACATTGTTTTCATAGCAGAAGACCATGATGGAATAGGCATGTAACAGTAATCTTTATTGTCTCAACATAGGAGATTTATTTTCTTTCATTTTCTTTTTTCTTCTTCCCATTCAGTGGCTATATAAAAATCTATGAGTGTATCAATAAACAAAAGAACAATGTACAATTTGATTCTTTCTAGAAGGAAAATTCAATTTTACTCAACTGTCTGTATCTAAAAGTACTTACTTTCAAGTTCGCATTTGATACACATGCTGATCAATAGATCTGCTAACTCTCAAAGTTAGCTCAGTGAAAGAGGAGATAGAATGACAATAAATATACCGTATGCTATTCACTTTTTAGCGCACTTGTGTTCCAAGTTATACTCTGCAATTTGTCACAGGCGGATGTTTTAGCTTTCAGCAACTCCTGGATCATGTTTACGTTTCCAAATTTGTGTGGGAATGTGTTTGTCTATGGAAGGAGGGTATGCTGATTAGGTTTATTACCATTGTGTTATTATTTTTATGTGTATGCTATGCATGGAACTCTGAATCTATCTACCGCCATAGTTGAATTTGGCGTCCAAACTGCTGTGGTTATCATTTTTGCAGGGTTCATGTGCTTTTATTGAAGTGCCCCTTCAATGAATTATATGTCAATAAAGATGAGGGCACTTTTCAAGTACTACCATCAGTCGTTGTGATGCTATTTACAGATGGTAAATGGAAATGGGGTAATCCATTCTGGCATTTTGATGGGGCCAAATTTGTGCTGTCATGGTCATTTCAATTCCTTCGTCAATCCCATCTTGGTTTGGCACATACCAGGTACAACCCTATCCTTAATTCTCTTAACTTTTCTTAATTTCTTTTAGCGGGTCCACCTAAATAATATTCTCTTCTCACAAATGGCTGAAGTCCATCTCTATCTAAGCATGGCTTTTTATGGTCAAGGTCCTAATCAACTATTAATGTTTGTTCAATTGTTTTTTTTTTAGTTGATTATAGTATATTTGAAGTCACTATATCAACAAAATCAATACCTGATTTATAATCTTAGTTTTCATCTTACATGCCAGTCTGAGTCCTAGGGCCCTTTAATTCTGACGCTCCTTACAAATGTTTAATTTTGCTTGTTTACAGTTCTGTTGCATCCCAATCTGTTTATCTGAGTTTAGAGTATCTATAAAAATGTGATACTATCTCTTGCAAATATTTCAACTGACCATGAATACCCACATTGTTATTAAGTTCCGTCACGCATTTTCTTTCAACCCAGGTGAAGGTGAAGAATTATTTGCCCTTTTCTTTCATCTTGATGACATAAGTGAATTCTTGTCTCACTTTAACATGTAGAGACAGATAATGCTATCTTACGGAGCTGTTCTTAAAGCATGTTAGACATTGATATTGCAAAAAACTGTAATTGTTGAGTAAAGTTATGAACGTTTAATTTTTGAGATATTTCTAGCTATTTAGAAATAATTTAGATACATTCCCGTATTAATTCTATAGATATTTACAAAAATCTTCAAAGTTAGGACATTTTTAAAATTAATTTTTGACTCTTAAAACTTACATTTAGAAAATCTATCATCAATTAGTAAAAAAGATTTCTTCTATTGTTTTTTCCAATAATTGCTATTTGCAATTGCAATTTTGAAGGCCTCCATTCTTAAGTTTCTAAATATCTGTAGCAGAGTGGATAGAAATAACTGAGAGAGAAATCTTACAAAAATTGGCGGGGGATCTATAAGAAAAATCTAAATGGACAGTTGCAAAGATTTGGCAAGTAAAATTAGCCATTTGAATTAGTTGAAATGATCTTACAAGACTTACTATGTTGTCTTTACAGGGAAGTATGGAGGCAAGTGTAACATGGCCTTCATGTGCTGAACAATAGGCAGGGTCATTATCAACTATAAAGAAAATGCCCTGCTCTCCTGACTCTGCGGGGCACCGTTTTTGGTGAGATTGGTGGGCCTGTACAGTCTGCAAATTTTATTGTCCATTCTTCAAATCAAATCTCATTCACAGAACATGAAAGAGTTTCTATCAAAGATGGCGACACAATGGTATGTTCTTTTCTCTTCCGGAGCTTTAGCTGTAAAACAATTTTTACTTAAGGTGGAACCATTATGCATGCATGTGTATACATATGTATGCATGTGTGCGTGTACTAATCAAATAGCAATATCTAGCAGGAGTAATCAAAATTATTATAGATTACATGTTTTCTTTGTGTTAACGAACCCTTCAAGAGTTTGATGGTTCACAACACGAGTTTGAATTCAGGAAGATATGAATTTCAGCTTGGTAAATTTATAGTTGCAACTTAGATGTATTTTCGTGTGTTATGTCTTACATGTAAAAAGAACCAAATACCTGAGGTTACGTATACGTTTTATGTGTGTGGGCATAGATGGACTGTCGTGAACGTTTTGGGGTTGGAGAAAAAAGAAAGGAGAAGACAGAAATGCAGGACATTGCCGTATATGGTGTTAGATCTAGTTTCTGCAGATCGCTTTCTGAGGCTAAAAACATGTAGCTAGATATAAATTCTTTGATATATGCTCTTCCAATTCTGGTGGTGGTAGTTTAAGCTGGACCACATATGAAGCCCTTTATTATTGAGACAAATTTCGTAACTAGCAAAAACTGTCTGCCAGATGATTAGATAGGTTTTGAAGATTTAACAAAAAGCATAAGTGCTTTCATAGGTCTTTCAAGTACAAGTACAACCCAATTTTCCTTTCACCTTCTCCATAGCTAAACACCGCTGAGGAAGATATAAGCATGGTTATGTGTCTTATTGTCGCATTATTGATTACCAGTTCTTCAGCTCTTAATATGCTGATTTATGTGAGTTTATATATATATATATATATATATATATATATATATATAGACACACACACACACAACCAACAATAAGAGCAGGTTTGGTGCACCAAGAAACAAAAATAGAATAGAATTTTAATTTTATCTTCATATTCGGTATCTTAACACAACCAACAATAAGAGCAGGTTTGGTGCACCAAGAAACAAAAATAGAATAGAATTTTAATTTTATCTTCATATTCGGTATCTTAATTTATTTCAAAAATTTAAGAATATAATTTCAAAAATTTTAAATGTTTCATTATTTTTCTTATTATATGAATATATCGAATAAAAATATTAAAATTTTAAAACAATTTTTAAAAAATTTTATTTTTCATTTTTTAATATAATCAAACATGATAGAAATGTTTAACTTTATGATCAGATACTATAAATCGTGTGGCCGAGTCTAACTATAATTGGTTTTTAAAAAAAATATATATTTAAGTTAAGGTTTAATAGAGTTGAGTGAGATCTTTCACGTGTTGGAGAGCAAATGCAGCTTTTTTAGTGTAGATTCCTGAAGGTGGTAGCTAGATTAAACTATACTATCTGTGAAGAAGTAGGATACCATGTGGTTCTGTAGTTTAGTTTAGGACATTAAAAAAGAAAAAGCCATCTGTGTGTGTGTTTGTGTGTGTGTGTGTGTGTAGGTTATAGGGTTAGGCTCAAGGATCTCAGTAAATGTGAACAATGCGAAGACGGGAAGGCATTAAGGTCAAGACCTGCAAAGATGGCAGTAACACGCACATGGGTTTGCGAAATATTTGGATGTACTGTGTAAGAAGTCTTGTTTTTATGTGTTTTAGTCCACGGAATCACAAGCCCTACAATTACAAGAAACCAAACCGTCAACAGCCTTGTACGCTCCAGTACACTTAAATTGTTGTCCGTGATTGCAGGTGGCTATATGTTTATTATATATGTGTATAGTATATTAGATTGTGTGTGTGTGTGTGTGTGTGAGAGAGAGAGAGAGAGAGAGATTAACTTCTAGGAAGGGTAAAACTGAATAGCAGTATTTCCTGTTCTCAAAGAAAGAATTGCAGTGTTCTCAACACATAATTTGTCCTTTATGTAAACCAAAAAACACATGAAACCAAGAGATTATGGTTATATGAGGACAATGGCACGAGCCCAGAGATGAAAGTTTGCTATATTACGATAATAAAACTTGAAAAGATTAGGTGGGGATTTTGAAAAATGATTTTTGAGATCTTGCTAGAGATTGAATTGGAAACTTCATGCGTGGCAGTGTATGTGAAACACTGTTCAAAGGTGATGTAAGTAAGAAAAGTTCACTAATGTACCTTAATAATTAAAAAGTACTGAACACCTAACTAAAGTAAAGCATACAGAAGTATGGTGATCACGGTTTCGAACTATTGGGAGTTTTTTTTTTTTTTTCAGTTGAACTGTTAAAACTAATTAACCGTTTACTGTTTAAAGATTTTATCGGTTTGTTATCTGACAAAGTAGAGTAGGTGATTATTAAGTCCTAATATCACCACTACCCGCATAAACATATGTGAGATAGGTAAGAAAAATCTTTCTAAGAGAGAAATTAATGCTGTGATAGAGAGTGAAATAGGAGGGTCCATATTGTCATTAGGAGGGCCAACACAGAAGCGAAAACCAATGGACTTGGCTCCCACCATGTCCCCGCCTCACATACACATACCCCAAAAGACCCGTGGTATGTCCTTTGCCCCCACACCACATGACCTCTCCCTCAACCTTCTTCATAAATACCCCCATCACCTCCTCTATCCTCTCCATCACCTCCCCTTCTCCATCCTCTCTCCTCTTATCTAACTTAACCATTCTCTCCTTTGCTTTGAACACCACCTACTACACTCAACAACCCAACAATGGCCATTCGGAAATCAAACAAACTAACTCAAACAGCAGTCCTCAAGCAAATTCTTAAGAGGTGTTCAAGCTTAGGCAAGAAACATGGCTATGATGATGATGGCCTCCCTCTTGACGTACCAAAAGGTCACTTTGCCGTTTATGTTGGTGAGAACAGAAGTAGATACATTGTCCCGATCTCCTTTTTGACTCACCCTGAGTTCCAATGCCTGCTTCGACAAGCTGAAGAAGAGTTTGGCTTTGATCATGATATGGGCCTTACTATCCCTTGTGAAGAAGTTGTTTTTCGCACTCTAACATCATCACTCAGATAAAACAAGATCAGTGTGATGGTGGGTAGTGTTTCCATGGAGAAGATGGCTATAAGATGATGCCACACAAGCTAGCGACTGGCTTCTCTTGTTTTTTAACATCTTCTCCATTGTGATTCTTGATCTGAGTTTTTTTTTTTTTCTCTTTGGTTACTATTATTTTTTACTTTGTATTGGCTCTTTCCAACCTGACGAGGGTTTTTATGTCTAACTACTAACCTAGCCGAACCCACAAAATATTGTGGGTTAGATTGTATAAAGTTCGGTTATCCTCGCAGATGTCAACATCCCTGTGAGAGAAGTTTTTAAGCAATGCAAGGGTTATTGATTGCCTGTTTAACCTTGCAAATATTCCTCTACATTTGAACTGAATGGATTTAAGTCTTAAGCTAACAATAATTGATGGTAATGTCCATGGCTACCTGCAAAGACAAAGCATGATATTTAGTCAAATCAAACGTACTCAATCATGTATATCAATGAAGGGCTCCATAGACACAGTCCTACACCATAGTTTGTCAGAGAATGCGGGGTAAATAAGTATGCACGGATCTACAGATTCCATCCCCCCTCTCTTCCCCATGTTCATATAGATAATTATTTTAACGATAACCTTTGGTTTCCTTTTCCGAAAGAACGATGAGATGAACTTTTTCTTTTGTTATGGTAATGGGTGGGTCATTTCATACAGATCCAACCGTTGGTTTGTTAGCGTCAGAAAAGAGTACAACTATTAAGGTGCCTTCCCCATAACAACTTGGTCCCGTCTAATAGGAAGGCATTTATTCTTAAGAAACTAATTTTTAAAAAAAATATAGTTTTCAATAAATTATTTTTGAAAAATTAGACTTTATGATATTTTGGCTTGTTTAAAAATTATTAGAGCGCTATTTTTTTCTCTCCTCAAATGTGAGAGGAGAGTGAGTAGCTCTCTTTTTTTTTTTAACATTTTTTCTTCTATTTTGTTTTTTATAATTTTTAATTTGGAGATAAATTAAAATAGAAAGTTTAATTATTTATAATAAAATAGAACGTAAAATAAATGAGTATTGTTGGAGATGGTGTTGGCGTTCTTTATATTAAGAAAGTTAAAAGATAGTACACATTTTTTTTACTTTACATTTTCTTGCTACAAAATATAAAAAATATATATTTTTCTAGAAAATTAAATTATATATGATTACTATAAAAAAAATCATTTCTGGATTTTCTTTTTTTAGTCTTAAAATTATATGTATTTCTTTATCTTTTTCTACAACTAGGGATTTTTTTTTTTTGGTTTTTTTGGGCTCTAAGGTTATCGAGGAAATTAATAATAATAGGTTGTGCATGTGCATGTGAAGTTGCAAGTGCAGTCCCATTGTCATGAATATATAGCAGAAAGAGGGTCTGCTTCACCTTCTATTATTGTTATAACTTTCAAATGCAAAACCCACAAGCGAGTAGAACTATATATACACCTACATGTCCTTCATTTAACCCTTACGTATTTGTGCTATAAATATTCAAATAACATTATCATAATCACTCTCTTATCTTATCCTCGTCTATGATCCTTGTGGTTCATCTCACCACTTCTTATTCATTTCGAACTTCTATACACACTTGCGCAATGCTTCAACCCACCAAAGGTTTAAACAACTTTTTTCACCAGAAAAGCCAAATTTCACAAAGCAATTGCTACATTCAAAGGCATCTACTTCGAATTTTAGCAAAAAAAAAAAAAAAAGGAAAAATAGTATACAAGAATTTGCTTTAGGTCCTTGTATGTGGGACCCTAGTGTACCCATTAAAATTAGCTTGTTGGAAAAAAATGATAGGGCATGCATATGGTCCGGTTATAGTTATGATAACCCTTAACTAGAATGGTATCCCTAGGTAGGCTGGACTCATTTCTAACTACAAGCCGTACATATTATTCCTCTTCTATTTCAAAGCTAACATACTTTTTCTTTTGTTTTTGGGGGTTGATGATGCCAAATTTTCACATGGAGTAAGATCTAAGCATGGATGCTTTTGTCTTATAAGACTAAACACCATCACCTTTCAAGGGTTACTTTCCAAAAGACAAAATCATGAGATTAATCAGATAAAGGGAAGACAATATCTTTCTTGAAGAAAATGTCGAGATTCTGTTTGATTAATTAGAATAAGTTTTCATGAGAAAAAAAATTCTACGCTAGTTATAGCAAGAAAATAATATCTTGAGTCATTATTTGGAAAGAAAAAAGTTGAGATTAATCATTACTAAGACAACAATTATCAGGAGCAATACATCTTGACTTAGACTAATACAGAACCATATATATATATATATATATATATATATATATATTGGTCCCAATACATCACGGCAAATATAATTAAAACATTTATAGCTCCCACATAAATAAGGAGCTGCGCAGCAGCTACAAAATGAGCTCTCTATTTACTTATACATAATAATTAACATTAAAATATGGGGCTCTAAATGGTTATCAACCTATTTGAAACAGCATTTATGTGATATTGTTGCGGCAAGTGCTTTTTGATATACAAGGACCACTATAGCTAGAGAGGTGCAAAGGCTGCCTCTGGTTAGATAGTCCTTCCAAACTTTTCTTTTAATGCACTATTTGTTTCTTTATATTTCAGCCACAAAAGAATGCCCTGTCACTAACACCGACTATTACTAATACTATCCTTTATATGTAACTGCTTCTCCAACTCCCTTAGCTCCAGAATAATATCTTCTGTTACACAATCTACTCTACAGAATTTTTCCTCCTCAGAAACCTCCCCTCCAAAAAAAAAAAAATTTCCCATTATTGTTTTGGGTTCGATCCACATCTCCCATCTCTCTCTCTCTCTTTCACTGATGGGTCTTGTTTGTCTGAACTGGAAAAAGAAAATTTATTAGAGAAGAGTACACCGTGCATTCAATTTTTTTAATAAACAACATTTTAATCTCCCATTGTGTGAAAGAACTTTATGACACATGTAGTTTTACTTTTTTATACTCCTTTATTTTCTGATTTACATTTTTACAATTTCTTACCTATTTATTTTGTTTTTGAAAATTGAAATTTTTTTTTTTATCTTAGTCTCATGTTTTTTTTTTTCCACATCGGCATGAGTCTTTGAATTTTCTCTCAGACTAAAAAAAAGAGAACTCGTGGGCAACTAATTTATAATACTAGATCAATTCTAATGAAGTAGCATTTTCTTGTCAAGTTTCAATCAAACATGTCAACAAATGAAGTTAACAATACTCTCCAGCCTATCGGTTACAATCACGACTTTTTTCAACTCTTCTCTCTTTCTCGTTATTCCAATTGTATTGAATTTACTACCGAATCATGATTTTTTTATATATATTTTAAATGAAAAATAGTTAACAAATGAATATTTTTGAGTTAAAAATTAGTTATAAAACAGAGAGAAAATCGTGTTTGTTATAGGCTGAAGATGATATCTAGGCTCTAATTGTTGTTTTTCTTTATTTTGTTTATCGATTGTTGCATATACCAAAATCTAAAATAAACTTTTTTTAAAAAAAAAACTGTTTTGTATAATTAATTTTTAAAAATTTTGAACTAGTAAACCTAAAATAAAAGTAAATAAAAAAAAATAAACATTTTACTGTAGTTAACAAATTAATATTTTTAAGCTAAAAATCAGTTATGTAGAGAGAGAAAATAGTGTTTGTTAGACATTGAAGATGATGTCTACGTTCTAATTGTTGTTCATTTTTTTTATTTATTTATTGATTGTTGCATAAATCAAAAGCAAACACAAAATAAACGTAAAATAAACATTTTTTTTGGAACCTGTTTTATGTAATTAATTTTTAAAAATTTTGAACCGATGAATCTAAAATAAAATAAATATTTTACAGTGTATAGATATATGTTACTTGATGTTTTTATATAAAAAATTTATAAATCAATAATAAACCATTTGTAAACAAGTGATAAACTAAAAATAAATCATTTATAAATATTTTACACTGTAAGAAAAATTAGTAGTGATAAACAAAAAATAAACCAGTAATAAACCATTTATAAACATTTTACTACAACTAAACACAAATATTATCTTGATCCTCTATCAACTCAATTTTCTTTCTCTTGTATGACTAATTTTGAACCAAAATATGCTTATTTTAATTGTTTTTTATCCATAATATACCAAAATTCATGATTTTTTATTATAAATAATAAAACAAACATTAAAAATCATACTAAATCTATTTTAGAAAGAGAAATATATATAATGAAGAACTTTCTCTCTTTGAAACAATTTTGCAAATCTACAATTGTATGAAAAAAAAAAAAAGTGTCTTCATATTTTCGTTTGGATGATATTTCTTAATATTTTTATTTTGATGATGTTGTGTCCAAGAAGAATAAGAAGAAGAAGAAGAAGACAAAGAAGAATTGATGAGCAGGATTCGAAAATGAAAATCGGTTTCACAAATTCCTTCCATTTTATTTCACATATCTTTATTGTTTGATTTAATGAATTCAAATATTTAAGATAAGAAGATATCGATTGTTAACTTTCAAGTTTGTGTTGATTAATTTGATTAAGGAAATGAGGAAAAAATCGTAAATTTGAAATTTTTAATTGGAAAGTAGTTTTTCAAAAATAATGTTTAGTTGAGATGTATTTGTCAATGATTATTAATTTTTAGGTAATCATGTCTATTTCCTAATTTATTATTGAGCAAGCATTTCAGGTCCATTGATATATTTCTTTTAAATTCTAAGAAAAAGACCAATTAAAACTTCAACTTGTATTTGGATATATTGAGCACTTAAGTAAGCTGTTTATTAAACATCAAGATGATTTTTGACAAGTCGACTATCAATGTAATTAATACCTTGAGAATGATTTCTTGAATTAATCACCAAATTATAGCATAAATTATATTATGGTTATGAAAGTATGATTTTATGCAATCAGGTTATTTAGTTATTTTTTTGAGATTAACCAATTCTGATCAATTAAAAAATTTTAGGTGATCAGAGTGATATGGCATAATTTTGAATTAAATAACGATAATTTACCCAAGATAATAAAACTTCAATTACTTACGTTACATGACGTATCTTGCCTTGCACAAATTATCATTCTATTTTGCGTTGTGCAAATTATGGTTATTTAATTCAAAAAATATATCACATTAATATTTCAATCATTTAAAATTTCTTAATTATTTAATAAATATAACAATAATCATAATTAAGTAATTTAATTGTGTAAAATTATTTTCATGATCATAATAAAATTTGGATCATTATTAGAAAACTAACAAATTGGTCAGAGTGGATACCAATATTTTAGTATAATTCTAAGCTTGGACAATGTTCATGTACCTAATATAACTGTATGTATATATCATAGAATTATTAATTTATCTAAATTAAACTTAGTTGTTTGACGAATAATGATAGAACGGTTAATGAGTCAAAAAGAAAAATAGAATGATTTAATACCGATTTATTTCTCAAGATTCAAGGAATTATTATTAGCAATTGAGAATGCATTGTTCCTATATCATGCAATTAGCATAAAATAAAAATAGTTAAAACAATTTAATGCACTTTGTCACATGTTATAATAAATCAAAGCATCTTTCGTTCTCACGGAGCAGACGCTAAAGTGTCAAGTCTTTGAAGGTCTTTATTCACAACATTACCACCGCACATGAACAAACTCTTTGTTTCCTCGTCCTCTATGCTAATGCACACCTTCGCTTTCTCAGCTCTTTTCTCTATACCTTTTCTTCCACTTTGGTTGAAATTGAACTGCTTTCTTAATTTTCAATACTTTCTTTTTCTCTCTCTTTTTTTTTTTTTTTTTTTGTTTGAGAAAAGAAATAACAAAGTTTTCATTAATCAAAAAGGCAGTACAATCAAGTAAAAAGTAGGACTCAATTATTTTGTTCTTTAAAAGGAAAATTAAATATATATAATAAAAATTTTGTCTTTCTGTGATTTATTACGATGGGTTCTTAATTCTTAAGCAATATTATATGTTATGGAGGCTGCAAAGATATATGTGTAATTCCAGTTAATGGTTATGCCATGACATGCCATGCTATCCAAGAATAAAAAAACAGAAAGAAATAATTAATAAAGAAGGAAAATAAAGAAATGAAAAACAGAAGTATCTATTAAAATTCAGAAAAAAAAAATTATCTTATCATTAAGCTAATTAAACAAAAGGGTTATTAATTGATAACTTGAAACAAAGGCGAATATTTATAGTATAATCTATCCCATAATTAAACACCAAAAAAATTGATTAAGGGGACAAAATTCACATGTTTCAACAGCTTGAGCAATGAAAAAATGTCTTGTCTTTCACATCAAATTCAGCAGAAAAAAAAAAAGCATGAGTTGGAGATTTCTAAAATCTTATGGATGCCAAAATAAGTGTATAGTTGGCTAGCTATCTAGCTACATATATGCATAAGTTTCTTCTGCATTTCGGCTCCAAATGGCCCACCCATGTTCAATGTGAATTTGCTTGGAAGGAGCCTTTGTTTTTTCAACTTATTTAACCCTCCGTATCAGATAATATATATTTGCCATGGATTGCAGCATTTCCCACTTGATCAGCCTCTTCCTGTATATGAAGTGGATTAAGTTTCTCCTGGCAATAAATAACTAATCACTCCATTAATATTTATTGTTTTAAAAATAACGGATAAATTAAAATTAACAAAAAAAAAGATAAATAAAAAGTAACAGAAGGGAGTAACCAATTATGAATGTTAATTGTGATGGAGACTTCATATGGATGAAGGTTATGATAGTGAGATTAGTAGTGGCAGACAGCAGTTGAGCAATCAAGACATAATAGCGATTAATCATTAATGAATGTCCCTTAAACATATCAAATCAAGTCCTTATTTTTGTCCTTTTCATTCCCCCAAATAATGTTCCCACTTGCAATTAGAAAATGAAAAAGGCCTTAAATTGACAAGTTCATTCATCCCCAACATTAAGTTAGATAGCACTTTTTCAATTTACGTGCATGATTGACCACTTTAACCACTTTACTACGTATTGTTTGCCCCGCATCCGCATAGTAAATATGCATGCAGACTCTAATTAAATTACATAATAATCAATTAGACCCAACCAGACTGATATGATATTCTATGTGTCCAAAGTGTAAAAAATAATCAATTAGACCTAATCTGATCAGTCTCTTCAATTCAACACTGTTTAAAGTGCAGAGAGTGAAGAATTTTGAGTTTGATTCTACTCTCTATAGTATAGTAAAAATTTCATCTTTATAGTTTTTTCATCGTTATCGATAATAAATATGCAAAAAATAAACTTCCCATCATGTAACCCAACACAACCCATTTACCATCTTAATCTACTAAAAATTAAAAGAATATAAAATGCAAGGTTCAAGGCATCATGCTAATATATCCTTAAATACTCGTTTGAAGCTGGCACTTATCGTCATAAGGATATTAACTTGAATAATAATTTTTAAAATAAAAAAATAAATAAGAAAACTTGCATGGATCAAGAATATGGAACAGGGGATGATGATGGACAAATATATATCCATTCCATTGGCGTTATATATCCATGTGCACCCTATACATGTTTAATGCTTTGTATGTATTTTGGTCGTGGTTGTTGATGTTGCCAAAAAAAATACATATATATATATTATGAAATAGAAGTGATATATATTGTGAAGCAAGTGAAGAAGGAGAGCCACTTGTGTGGTGTGGGGATAACTTGTTGCTCACCAAATATATTCCAAGAGATACTATGAATGGGCTTTGTCGGACTAGCTGTCTGCTACTCAATTCTCCACATCTCGTTTTCAACTATTCATATTATTCCCTTCCCTTTTTATCTGCACCTGAAATTTCCCCCCTAGACTTGCCAATTGCCATGCAAGAGGTAATTCCTTGTTTTCTGATGCCTTTTTTGAATTAGAACTTTTTAAATTTATGGATTTATCAAATCTATGAATTTAAAAATTATGAATTTTGTAAGCTTTAGATTGAATTGTTTTAATTTATATGAAAGATTATATCATCAAATTAAGGTGTATATATAACTAAATCGGATCAATTTTGAATTTTGAGTCGTGTTACTGTACTTATAATTTTATTTTTCAAATAAAAATATTTTATTTTTTCTAAAAATAATAAATTAAATTAAATTTGAATTATTTCAAATCAAATCAAAATCATATAGTGTTTAGATGAGTCAATGAAACTTATTGGATACAACTCTAAAATTTTCAAATCAATCCTGTTTGATTATTTTTATATTTGATATAGATAAAATAGATTATGGATTATTTTGAGTTGAAAAATGTCAAAATCTACTGCATCTATTAAAAGTTAATGGGGGTAAAAATATATAATAAATAATCTGATATAATATAATTCAATTCTTTTAAATATTAATAACAAATTTTTCAAATTTTGAACTTTTTATGATATATATACGTGCGTGCGTGCGCTCGTCCGTGTGCATATATTTAGAGAGTGTATAAGTTCTATAAATTTTTCCTTTTTTTGAAAAGATAGAGAGACATTCATTGATTGGAAAAATAATACAAATTAGAGATGTAAAGTCTTACGTAGTTATATGTTTGAATCAACAATATTTTCTAAATAATTCTTAAATACTCAATATACAAGTTTTTTTTTATTTGAAAAAGTAAATTGGTTGACAGGACAATTTAAAAAGTCAAATGAATATATTCCGCAACAATTTTTATCCATTATTTAATTTTATAGTCTTTTTTACAAGTCTAATATAATAATTGCTAAATAAAGGTACGTTGTTATAGAAGGTATATATGCACATTTGCGTGTGCTATTAACCAGACAACGAACACTATAAATCATATAACTAGACTTTCAAAAAAGAAAAATCCAGCATAATACTTAATAAACTCATAACAAAATGGAAACCCCAAAAGTTTTTTTTTCCGAAAAAAAAAACCCCAAAAGTTAGAATTTTATAATAAGCATAAATCTGAGAAAATTAGCTAGAATGTACGCAAAAAAAAACATATCTAAAATATTAAAAGATAAAATTCCATAAAAGGAGGTTAAAAAATTCTATATTTAACAAATTTGATGAAATAATCCATATATTTGAAAAAAAAAAAGAACATTTATTTAATAAAAAACTAACAATAACATTAAGAAAAACTAAGAAAGGGAGAGATGGGTTATTATTGACTATTAATGACTAATGACAGTCCTACTCACATGAAGAAAAAGAAGAAGGGATGGAAAGTAGAGAATTGTTTTTCCCTAAAAGTATAATAGCAAGTACTTTAAAATTATGATATAAAACATGTTAAAAAAAAACATCAACATGAGTTCTTCCTTAAAATATATATTTAATGTGAATACTACAATAAGCTTAACATAGGGTTAATAACTATAAACATCTTATGATATATTACATTTAATTAAAGCATTCTTAATATTTCAATATCATATGATTTAATTCTTCATTTTTATTTCATTATATTATTAACTCTTTCTATTCGATTTTTTAAAAAAAATTATATATTCTTATTAGTATAAATTAAATCATCCCTTGCTTTTCAATTCCATATAAAATAACCTCTCTCATGTGATTTATATTACACTATTAGATCCTAAAATTATTTTTTAGTTTGATATTTTCTATTAAAATTTTTAAAAATTCTATAATATCTTCAATCTTATAATAACTTTTTAGATTTCATCGCCTTGCTATCCCATCAATCTTATTATTTTTTTATTTTGAAATAATAAGAAAAAACTTACACAAATTAGCAACAACATAACTAAAACACACTAAAATTATAATAAAAATAAACTAATCAAAATTAATAAAAAAAAAAAGAACATAAAAATGAGAGAATTTTTGAGATATAAGTTGACGAAAGAATTATTTAGGCGTAACTATGCATGTGTGAATAAAGGTGAAGGTATTTTTATTATTATAAAATATTTTATTCTATTTTTATTAATTAAAGGTGAAGGCATTTTTATTATTATAAAAATACTTTATTATATTTTTATTAATTTGATGGACTAATTTTTATTCTAAGTTTAATGTATGCTTAGTTGTAATTGAAGTTAATTTATTTAACTTTTTATTATTTCAAACCTTAAAATATTAATTAATAAGGTTGGTGAATGTTGAAATTTAAAAATTTCATATAATACTAAAGATATTATGAATTTTAAATAATTTTAATGAAAATTTTAAACTAGAATGATCTAATGGTATAACAAATTAAATGAGAAAAATAATTTTATGTATTATTAGAAATTGAGGAACCACATAACTAAATATGGCAAATCATAAGTCATGGCAATAAACCCTACAATTTTTAATGAAAAATTAACAAAATGTCCTAGTAATACAATGGAATAAGCATGAAGCGCTAAATCATACGATATTAAAATATAAGGGATAACTTAATTAAATATGATAAATCACAGAGAGTTCATAGTAATTAACCTTTATATAGTATCAAATAATAATTTAATAGTGATCTAATGATTTAGAAAATTTAAAATTTTTTGTGTATTTATAATTATGGCCAAAACTTATAAATTTTATAATTATACTTTGATTAAAATCAGTTGTAATTTTAACCTGTTGATCGAAATTGATCAAAAATGAAATAAAAAATATTTTCTTTCATGTCATGGTTTAAAATTATTAATTTCTTATGTATTTTTTCTCTTTTGTTTTCTCTGTTTTTTTTTTTTCTCTCTTCTCTCCCTTTTCATCATCAAGTTCGTTCTTTCATCAATTTTTACCTCTATTTTCATCTCCATCTCAAGCTCCATCTCCACCTCAATTTCCATCTCCTTCTCTAACTCAACCTCTTTGTCTACATCTATTTTTATCTCCATCTCTATTACAATAAATGTTAAAATAAACCAAAATTTAAAATCACAATTCTCAAAATAGATGTGGAGGTGCTTTTTTTTTTTTATTTCAAATTGGTAATTTTAAATTTTGATTTACTTTGAATTTTACAGTAAAAGAGGTGAAAGTGAAAGTGAGAGTGGAGATAGAAGTGAAAATATAGAGATAGAGATTAGGAAAGGCAAAAGTTTGACAATAGATAGGGGAAAGCAGAGAAAAAGAGGGGAAGCAAATAGAGAAAAAAAAGATAAAAATTTTTTTAACCAATATCATAAAAAAATATTGCAATTGTTTTTGAACTTAAAATACAATTTTAAATTTATAAATTTTAGATATAACGATAATACACATACGGTTTTAGATTTTTTCAAATAATTAAGCCCTCAATATTTAAGATTGAGAGTAGAAACTGAAGATGATACTCAACTTTCAACCATTAAGATTTTATTGCTTTTTATGTAGAAAATAATAACCTAATCATAAAAATTATATTTGAATATAGTTTATTTTGGCAAAAAATTAAAATTTAATAGAAGCAATATTAATTTTTTTAGTAGATTCAATAATTAATTTAACTTTTCATAAAAAAAAAATCTTCTAAGATGACAATCACTATATAGGAGGACTTCTATGCAGAGAGAGAGAGAGAGAGAGAGAGAGGAATGAGAGTTTTTTATTAATAAATACTGACTCAAGTGATAAGGAGATGTGCTTCTTTCTTACTATTTTAATTTGAATTATTGAGAAATAAAATTTTAATATTTTTTTATGAACGTATTAGACTCGGGTTTAGAAAGAAAATATTAAATGAAGTTCAAAAATCCCCCATCGCACTATAAAAAAATAAGAATTTTTCTATATTCTTGTAATTGTATATACAAATATTATATTCTTTGAAAAGTTATACAAATCTTATTATTTTTAATCAAACTATATCTAATTGACCATAGATTTTAAGGATTTGAGGGTTGGAGATTTTGAGATTAAAAAAAGTCTGATGTGATAACAGAATTAAACACCAATATAATGAGAGATAAATATGAAGAATTTTATAGTGCAACCTAATGGGATCATGATAATTTATTCAATACTAGAAAATAGTCACCCATAAAAAATTAAAATTTGCATTCATATATTTTCAAGTGTATTATTTAGTGCATGATGCATTAACTTTTAGATACTATTTAATATGACACAATCAAATGAAATACAATACAATCAAATATAAACTTAATTGAACTATTAATATAAATTTATTTTGAGTATATTACATTATATTTAATTATATCATACCAAACACTATTTTAGTACTTTTAATATATATAGAGGTGAATTTATATAGATTTCAATATAGTCAAGTGATCACACTCAACTTATAATAAAAATATAAAACAATGTATACAAACTTTATTGAATTTTTATTCTTCAATCTACTGAAAATTAATATTGGCTGAACTTTTACTTTTGCCCTGAAAAAATTGTATTCAAATATAATTTTATTGTTATATTTTTTTATATAGAAATCAATACAATCTTGGTGTTTAAAAAAAATAAAGTTAATGATAATCTCTAGTTTCTATTACAGCCCTTTTTCAGTTATTATTTTATACCATATTAATTTAGTGCTCAAAATGAATAATAATTTAAGAAAAATCCATTGAACTTTTGATTTTTTAAGTTTTGTCCAATGCTTTTCAGTTATTTGCTACTAAACCTATGAAGTTTCTAGTTTTAGAATATTAAAAACCTATATAATGATTAAAAAAATGCTTAAGACTTGAGAATAATAGTTTAAAAAAATTAAAATTGTTTTGGTTCTAGAACTTACATTGCTTCCTAAGAAATTAAAATATTTTCAAGTATCATAAAGTTTAAAGAATTTGATTATGCTCGTTCAGAGGCATGAAGTTTAGTAGAATATCTTAAATATATTATTCTATTAATAACTGCATTTTTATTGATAGAAATTATTATTGTTTAAATTCAATAAGCATAGCACTTATTAGAGATGGCAACTTCAACTTACCGAATAGAAAATCTAATCCAAAATCTTTATTATCGTAAAAACTTTGGAGACCCAACAGGATTAAGATTATATTTATCATTATTATTATAAACATTTTGTTGATTAAATTATTACATTTTAAATTTTAAAAATATTTTTAAATACTCATAAAAGGTATTTAGTTATATTTTTAATTTAAATTAATTGTTAGTTAATAGAATTTTTAACATTAAATTCTTTTAAAATTCATTTTTTATTTACAAAAGTCAAATTAAAAAAAATTTATAATCAATTAAAAATAAAATTTTTTCTAATTTTTATCTCAAATCAGCTCATAATAATAATAATAATACCAAACTCATTTTAAATCTTCTTATCATAAGACTATGCGTGGGACGGGTAAAGTCACGATTTGAAAATCTTCATCCCATCTTAAAATCATCAATTTCTCAAAATTTAAAATTCAATCTCATTTCACATATTATTAAATCGCATCTTGTCTTGTACCAAAATTTTGAGATCAAACAATACAAAACACACGACAAATGGAACAAATAAAACAAAACAACACAAATTAGAACTGGTAATTTTTAAAATTTTTAAATGTAAATATTAAATAAATATAAGTCATCTAAAATCTAAAATTCAAAATCAAAGACCTAAAATACAAACATAATAAAAATATAAATATATTATATCAATTCTGCAATATAACATAATAAAAATAAAAAAAAAAGTTTGTAATTCTACAATACATCAATTCTGAAATATGAATATAACAAAATACAAAAATTAAATCTGCAATTCACAATATATTAATCATGAAATATAACTATATTAGATGAATTCTGAAATATAAAATAGTAAAAATTAAAAAAAGTAGGTCTGCAATATATTAATTTTGAAATATAAACCGATTATATCAAGTCCGAAATATATATAATTCATCAAGTCTGAAATATAAACAGATTATATCAAGTCTGAAATAAACATAATAAAAATCCAAGAAACAAGTCTATAAGACCATATAACAATTCTAAAATATAAATGCAACAAAAAAAAAACATGTAGTAATATGCATTATGTAGGATCTCCATGCAATGACATCAGACGAAGGTGGCAAACAGAATCTCTAGCAATCCACATTTGATCTTGGCAGGATATTTTGTATAACACCAGGGTCTTGCAAAATCTATACAACAAAAACATATTATAGCAAATACAAAGAATTAGAACAATCATTTATATTTTTAACTTTGAATTTGATATTTTAAAAAAAATGATCATTTAATTTATAAAATTATATTATTAAATTTTTTAAACTTTAAATTTATAATATTAAAATTATTCAATCTTTAAATTTGTAATGCTAAACACTATCATATTGTTTGCAATATATATTTAAATTATTTTTTTAGCATATATAAATATATATTTTTAAAGTAAATGATCCTTTGCCTTGATAATAAAGGGTGATATCCTAAGAACTAATTATTCTAAGTTCAAATCCTATCAACAGTAGGTTTCGTTTTGGGCTAAAAATAATTTCCTCTCCTTTTGGTAGTAGGTGTCCTTATGAGGTAAAGATAATCTCCTCTTCCCCTACTAAAAGTTTATATTTTTTTTAAAAAATAAAGTTCATTACTTAATCTTTTCTTCCATACATTAACCAAGAGTGTGCAAAGTTTATATATATTGCAACATTAATGTTGTATAATACATTAAACAATTTCATTATTTAAAAAAAAAAAAACTGATTTTGCTCTATTTTGTCTAGCCCCAAGCGGATATGGGAATACTAAAACCATCTTTTCCAACTCTATTGCAATTTTCAGTTGTAAAAAATAGTATTTTTAAAACTGGATTAGATTGATCAACTAAATTAATAAATTTAAAAATTTACTAAATATCGAATTCAATTTATATGATAAAATTTGTGATCCTTGAAGTCAATCAAAATTTAAAAAAAAAAAAAAAACGGGGGGGGAACTCACTGGAATTGAATTCAGCGATTTAAAAAAATATTTAAACATAAAAATAATATTATGAATTTTTAAATTATATTATGAATAAAAGTCTATAAATTAAATGAAAGTTATTTTAAAATTTCATTTTACTTTTTTAAATGTTGTTTCTCAAAAAGATGGATTTGTCGATGGTTTTAATATTAAAAATTGACCACCATCAAAAATTTGAATGAAACTGAAAGTAGTTTTTTTTAAAAGAATGTTAGTATTAGTTTTGCTGTGATTGGACTTCAAAATATGTGCAATTTTGAATGCAGTTGATTTTTTTGGACATTTAAACTTTTATAGAAATGAATTATTTGTTATGGATTTACAGTAATTAAATTTATACATCTAACTAATAGATAATTAGAGCTGAGTTTAAAAAAATATGAGTGTTTTTACATTTGAAAAAAAGGAAGATGTTATAGTAATGTTTATTAATAATAAAAAAAATGATTATTTGAGTTGTCATTGACCCATTAGTTGGGTGTAAACTAAGTTTTTGCTTATTTGGTAATGAATGATAGTTTTTAGATTTTTATCATTTTGCTTGAATTTTTATATTTTATTAAAATATATATGTGACATCTCTTTTATTAATCATTCATACAACAGGTGCATTAACTCATTCACAAAAGCTTAGCATACTAAAATGACATAACATTATTAAAACTCTCTCATGACATCTCATTATCATTAAAAGACCCCTTCTTCATTGTTTTGAACACTTTAGATATTTTATATTACAATATAATGACTATATACAACAAACATACATGGCTAAAAGAATAAAACACTAAAAGACTGTGTATTGGTCTAACCTTTATCAAACTACTAGACAATAATTTTAAAATGCAAATTGAATGCAATATTTGGTTTACTTTTCTTGAAGAAAATTTAATGCAAAAAAAATAAGTTTGCATACTCAGTAAGTAAATTATTAAGGATATTATATCACAAATAGTACAACAAGCATTTAAATATAAATAATTAATCACTCATCCATTCATGTAATAAAGAATTTCTAATATTTGTTGCCACACAAATTATCATATGTTGTTGGCATGCACGCTATAGGATATCATTGCAACACATGCTATAAAATATTATTATCACTTAAATTACCAAATGTTATTACTACATAAACTATCATATATTATTGTCACATAGGATATAGATATTATTGCCGCATAAGTTATCATATATTATCGCTACATATACTATAAAATATCATTACTACACTGGCTATAAAATATTATTGTCACACAAACTATTATATGTCATCGCCACACAGACTATAAAAATATTATTGTTTGCTCAAACAATAATTCTTCAACAATTCATTTATAGATCCAACAAAATTTCGATAATAAAATGACTAATAACACCATCAACCTTGGCAAATAATATCATCACTATATACTCTCATTCTCAAGCTATAATTTATCAATATTTCATAAAAATAAATAATTCAAAGTCTAACAATCTTTTCATTCAAGTATTCGTCAACATCATCTCATTAAATAAGATTTCAATCCATAGAATTTAAGTTCATAGCATTTAACTAATCACATGTTTGAGTACCATTAGTTATTTATTTACTTATTCCTTCAAGCTATTAAGCCGCAGATGGTCTCGACTTATTTTCAATATTATCTTCAATGTCTCAAGCACCTATTTTAATACATCGAATCAATCCATGATGATAAAAGATTTTTATTTTGTTATGCATATATGCTCTAGTAAAATATCATGACCTTGGTAGGTTGTTTCTATAACTACTTTTGCCTCATAAATGCAAATGACCTAACTCTTTTTTTTAATTAGACTAGACATTTACAACATATCCAAAGTATGCACTACACTATTTATAGTGAATTTTGTAAATTTGCCCTATTTCTAGTGATGTTATATACTAAGCAGACCCATAAACTTAGTTGTATCTCAAAAAGTAGAAATCCAATTGAAAAACCAATTTAGATCTAATTAGTGAAAATGTGAATGAATATTTTTTCATGTTTTACACATGCTCTAATTCAACTTCTAAGGTCTTCAAAAAAAATTATCAATCTCAAAATTTGCAAGCATCAGCAGGATCAACATCAACCCCAATCAAAGAGTCATATCTCTTAACACATAAAATAATAAGCAAAATTGTTTCACATATATTTAGATAAGATATAAGGATACAACTTTGATATTTTACACTGCAACTAATTTCCATTCTATACCTACAAAATTCATGGAAAACAAAACCAATAGTTGAGCAAGTTTGAAAAGGAATCAATCGCAATCAAGGGGTAATATCTCTTCACATATAACTTATTTGGCAAAACTATTTTACAAGCATTTAGATGAGGCATAAACCTACAGCTTTCATATTTTGCACTTTGCCTAATTCATATTATAAGGGTTATGAAATTGTGTGTGCAACGGTATAACCTTTCAAACAAAATTAAATAAATTTAGTTCATTTTCACTTTCAACAACTTCTCACACATAAATTCTAACTATAATTAATTTATAACTCCCACTAATTGCCATGGAGGAAAAATTTCATGAAAGAGTAAATATGAAATCACATACCTTTCACCAAAATTAGAAAACCTCAAGATTTCTTCTTAGTTAACTTCTTCTTCTTCCTTTTTCTCCTTCTTCTTCTTCTTCTTCTTCTTCTTCTTCTTCTTCTTCTTCTTCTTTCTTTCTTTATGTGCTCTCCTTATTCTACTGTATTTTCCCTTTTTTTTTTCCCTCTCTTTCTAACCCCCTAATAATAGAGAATTCCAATTTGTATTCGTATTCTAATAAGACAAAATAATGGTGGTTTGTTCCTATTTGTTGAAAGTTGAAATTTTCTCTTTTTAGTCATTTTTCTTCATTTTCTCATCAACTATATCCCTATATTAATTTCTATTAAATCTTTATATATTTAATTAGTTCTAAGATACCCCTATTTAAGTTGTAATAATATGTATGCCACATATGACAATTTGATATGCAACTATGCAAACATTCTTTTTTATGGTCATGCTTATGTCATGTGATGCATATATGCAAATATAACATAATTAAAATGTAAATAAATTATGTTGAGGATGTTATAATATAATTTTAATTTTAAAATCACATTAAATCAAATCAATCAAACTTAAAATTGGTTTTAAGAATTATCCATTCATCGATTCAAATTTGAAAATATTGCTAATGAATAACTTTTAAACAAAAATCGCATAATTACTTAAATTTACAAAATTTTCTTGGGTTAATAGCTTAATGATTACATAATTTTTTCTACATCATGTGGTAAATTATTCAAATTATAATGGTTTTTTTAATCTCTTATAAAATTTTTCACATGCAAAAAAAAAGCTCAAAAAAATTAAGATGAAATCAATCGATCAAATAATATATATAAATTATGAAGAAATTTGTAAACAAATCATACATTGTGAATAATTTGGAGATTTGATTCGCTAAATGTTTGTTTGAACTTGTTTACAAGGTAAATAAGTGATTCTCAATTTTAATTTTCAAGCTCATTTAATAAATAACATTAAATTTGAATAAATGTATATTCAACTCATTTAGACCCGTAAACAACTCATTTATAGGCTCATAGTAGACTTATTTAATAAGTTCAATTACAGGCTCAAAAATATGCTCATTAAAATAGGTTGCTTATATTAATAACATTTATTTATAGATCTATTTAACTAATTTAAATTCAATTATATTTTTTAATTTTTATAATTCAAAACAAGAAAATGATAGTCAAAATTGTATATTTTATCATATAAATGATTAAAAAAGATAGATATTATTTGAAACATTAAAATATAAAATAAATATTATATTTTTAGCAATTTTATGAACAAATTTAGTTATAATTTAGTGTTATTAAAAAATATTTAGACTTTGAAAAAATAGAAAGATTTAGACTTGACAAAGGTTCAATTAAGCTCATAAATTATATGTGTTCTCCTCAGTCAATAAGTAAACCAATCTCAAATTCAAATTTTAAATTTATTAAATAAATTAATTAAATTTAAATTAGTTGTAATTTGATTCAGTTTTTATAGCCATAATTATGAAATAAAATAAATTACATTATAATTTCCAAAAAAACACTTGCAATTTTTAGTTTATAATCCTAATTGGTCCCCAACCAAGTTGCCCCTGCAACATCATTATCAAAATCTTACGAATATTCTTTTCCACTTTCTACAATAAATAAATATATAAAAAAATAAAAGTTGATGCCGCTAAGAAAATAGGGACAAAATTGTCCTACTTGAAACGTACCAATCTGTACTGGGGATGATGGTGTCCGTCATTCTCTACATAACAAGTATTGTTTTTGGTAAAGGACGTGATAACTTCACCTGCTACATCCATTTTGTTTAACATAATACCCAATGCCAAAGTGACAGCAGTGAATTTTATTGTGGCGGCTATTCCTGCGGATGAGTAGCACGTGATTACTACCCCACAGATGGTCGTAGCACCCTCGGCATTAGTAGAGCTTATGGTGTGTGACCACGTGCCATTGGGGGGCCCAAAATAGACTTGTATATTTGGATATATATGCTTAGGAACTTCCATAATTCACTGACTGAGGCAATTTAAACCCCCGAAGAAGTGTCGGAGACAATAGCGATTGAA
>CATIWR010085679.1:0-20001 GCA_949677035.1 Omphalea diandra | reverse complement strand
TTGAGAGCATCTAATGATGAGCTCAAAAAATCAGTGGATAATCTTTCTATATCATCTTCTTCAATGGCTTCACTAAAAAAGGAGAATGAGTCTCTAGAGGGAGAAGTCATTGAGCTTAGAAGCTCAATCTCCAAGTTCCATAAAGGAAAATAAGCCTTGGATGCATTGACTGTGTCACAATGACCTCCACTAATTAAACATGGTCTAGGCTTCAATGCAGTCCCCTCATCATCTCATACTACATTTGTTAGATCTTCAGAACCCGAAACCTCAAGGGTTGAGGTAATTGGGAAGAAAAGTGCTCCTAGCACTAAGCCTTCTAAGCCTAATGGCAAAAGGAGGGCTCCCTCAAGCTCAAGAGCCAAGGCTCAAAGAGCTAACCATGCCTACATGTATAACAAACAACATGGTCATTCTCATAAGAAATTCTCTACTCCTACTTATCATACATGTACATGCATGCATTCATATGGTTAAGGTATGTGAAGGCCTTCTACTCGTACTAAATTTGTGCATAGGAAAAAAACTCCTAAGTCTAAACTCCAGTGTCATTATTGCATGAGATTTGGACACATTAATATTCATTGTTGTATTAGGAATGCTCACCTCAAACTAGAGGACCCTTCATCTTCTAACCCCCAAGGGCCCAAGTATGCTTGGGTACCTAAGAAAAGGTAACTCATTTTGTTGTGTAAAGGAGTGTGGAAGCCTCCAAATCAAGCAATTGTCATATCGATAGTGGATGTTCCAAGCATTCATTGGAAATAGAAAGCTATTCATGGCATTGAAAGAAAAAGAAGGTAGAGATGTCACATTTGGTAACAATGACAAGGGTAAGGTGATTGGCATTGGAACCATTAGTAAGAATGGTTGCTCTTTAATTGATAATGTTCTTTTAGTTAGTGGCTTACAACATAAGTGTTAAATGTAAGTCAATTGTGTGACAAAGGTAACAAAGTCACCTTTGATCCTTGAGAATGTCTAGTCACCACTTTAGTAGATGATGAGGTTATTTTATAGGGTGAAAGGAAAGGCAATACCTTTCTCAATTGACTTAGACAATTTGGTTAACCAATCTTTTAAGTGTTTTATGTCTTTAAGCAATGAAGCTTGGTTGTGGCATAGAAAGCTTGGACATGCAAGCATGGATCTTCTTCAAAGCCTATCTAAAAGAAAGCTAGTGGAAGGACTTCCCAATCTAAATTTCACCAAAGACAAGACATGTGGTCCTTGCAAAATGGGAAAGCAACACTATGCCTCTCACAAAGCCAAAAATGTTGTAAGTTCAACTAGACCCTTTAACTTATTGATATGGACTTGATAGGACCCACTAGAAGTGCTAGCTTAGGTGGAAAGCATTATGCACTAGTCCTTATAGATGACTACTCTAGGTTACTTGGGTATCTTTTCTAGCTCATAAGAATGATTCATTTGATGCTTTTAAAAGCTTTGCAAAAAGGGTTCAAAATGAAAAAGGTTACTTCATCTCTTTTATTAGACGTGACCATGGAAAGGAATTTCAAAATGAGTCTTTTGAAAATTATTGTTTGGAGAATGAAGTTTTTCATAATTTTTCAATGCCTAAACACCATAACAAAATGGTGTTGTAGAAAGGAAAAATAGAACATTGGTGGAAATGTATAGGACAATGCTCAATGAGTATTATCTACCAAATTACTTTTAGGCCGAAGCCATTAACACTGCATGTTATATTGCAAATAGAGTTTTTAAAAGACCTATTCTCAATAAAATATCTTATGAGTTATGGAATGATAGAAAACCCAAGATATCATACCTTAGAGTATTTGGATGTAAGTGCTATATTTTGAACACCAAGGCTAATCTTAGGAAATTTGATTCAAAATCCAACGAAGGTATCTTCTTGGGATATTCAACCTCAAGTAAAGCATATAGAGTCTTTAACAAAAGTTCAATGGTAGTTGAAGAGCCTATAAATATTGTTTTTGATGAATCTTATTTTTGATGAATCATGTAAACTTGATCTTAGGAAAGATTTTTTTTTTTTATGATTTGTAGGTGACTTTGAAAAGTTAGAATTGGAAAATTCTGCAAGAAAAGAAGATAAAGAAGAAGGCGATTCATCAAGAGTAGATGAAGACAAACATCATCAACAAACAGAGCCAAGCCAAGATCTACACAAGGATTGGGGATTTTCCAAGTATCACCCCAAGGACTTTATCATTGGTGGTACATCTAAAGGTGTAAGTACTAGATCTCAACTTAATCCTTTAGATAATAATATTGCTTTTGTTTCTCAACTTGAACCAAAATCAATTGATGAGGCTTTTGATGATGAGAGTTCGGTACTTGCTATGCAAGAGGAACTCAACCAGTTTGAGAGAAACAAGGTATGGGAAGTTGTCCCTAGGCCTAAAGAACACCCAATTGTAGTTTGTAAGTAGGTATTTAGGAATAAGTTAGATGAGCAAGGTTTCATTACTAGAAATAAAGCTAGATTGGTTGCTAAAGGATACAACTAAGAGGAAGACATAAATTATGATGAAACTTTTTCTCCCGTAGCAAGATTAGAGGCCATTAAGAATCTTTTAGCCTTTACATGTCATATGAATTTTAAATTTTTTCAAATGGATGTGAAAAGTGCATTTTTGAATGGTATCATTGAGGAGGAAGTCTATGTTGAACAACTTCCCGGTTTTGAGTTCCATTGTTTTCCAAACCATGTTTTTAAGTTGAACAAAGCCTTATATGGTTTGAAACAAGCTCCAAGAGCTTGATATGAAAGGCTTAGTTCATTTCTCTTGAAAAATGGTTTTGAAAAGGGAAAGGTGGATACCACACTTTTTGTTAAAAAGAATAAACATGACACATTAATTGTTCAAATCTATATTGATGATATCATTTTTGTGCTACTAATGAATCTCTTTGTGATGATTTTGCTAAGTGTATGATTAGGGAATTTGAAATAAGCATGATGGGAGAGTTTAAGTTCTTTCTCGTTCTACAAATCAAGCAATCTAAGGAAGGGATCTTCATCAACCAAGCCAAATACACAAGGAAGATACTCAAGAAATTTGGCATAGATGGTTGTAAGGTAGCTAAAACCCCAATAAGTGGTGCCATCAAGCTAGATAAGGATGAATTGGACAAAACGGTATATGAAAAGAGATATCAAGGTATGATCAGATCTTCGCTTTATCTTACTGCTTCTAGGCCAGATATCATGTTTAGTGTTTGTATGTGTGCTAAGTTCCAATCCTCTCCTAAAGAGTCTCATTTGAAGGTTGGTAAGAGGATTTTTAAATATTTGCATGGCACAATTCTCTTAGGATTATGGTATCCTAGGGATTCTTCCTTTAATCTCGTAGGATATTCGGATGTGGATTATGCAGGTAGCCTATTAGATAGAAAAAGCATTTTCGAGACTTGCCAATTTATAGATGAATGCCTAGTTTCTTGGTTTAGTAAAAAGTAAATGTCAGTTGCCTTATCCATCGTAGAAGTTGAGTATGTTGTTACGGGTTGTTGTTGCACCTAAGTCCTTTGGATGAAACAACAATTGAAGGATTTTGGCAAAGTGATTGATCACATTCCTATTAAATATGATAACACAAGTGCTATTAATTCCTCTAAGAATCTCATCCAACACTCTAGGAGCAAATACATAGATATTAGACATCATTTTCTTAAAGATCATGTGCAAAAAGGGTGATGTTGTGTTAGAATTTATTGACACAAATCATCAACTTGCAGACATTTTCACTTAATCTCTAAATGAAGAAAGAATGAACTTCATTAAGAGAAAATTGGGAATGCTTGATGGAAGCTCTCTAAAGTGAATATTTTTTATCTTATGTGTGATATTGCTATGTGTATTGATATTTATTGATTTGTGATATTTGTGTTTGATATAGTAAAGTGGATAATTTTTTCAAAATTCAACTATTTTTCTTATTGACTCATAACTCGTGATCGTTATCCTTCCTTCACTATTGCGAATTACAAGTCAATTTCACCCGGCTGTTAAACATGAATTTATGGTTGCGAAATTTCTGGTCCACTGTGAATTTTGGTAAAAATTTTCAAATTTTTGACCATTAAGGCGCGTATTTCTGAGGAAAATTTGTTCGTTACTCACATTTTCTAGAATTCGTAGTCACGACTCATGATTTCACGGATGCAAGTTAGAATAACCGCCTAGACATTTAAGTGATTTTACTATCAATTGTTTCCAACTCTTCAGTAATTCATTTATAGCCATTTATACACCCCTTCAATGGCTATAAATACCCCCCTTCAATAGTGGCATCCTCACTTCTATTCCAAACATCTTCTCTCTCTTTTTCTCAAAGTAATCAAATTCCCCCAAACTCTTTTCATCTATTGCAATGGCCCCAAATAAGACCTCTAAAGTAGATAAAGGAAAAGGAGTGGCTCAACCTTCTACACCTCCTGCACTCCACCTCATGAAAGAGTTACCAAGGAGGAGAAAGAAAGGTACGAAGCCAATTCCTCCAAGATCATCCTCCCAAATAAGATACCCTCAACCTTTCTGCTGGAAACCTTAGGTATCAACATAGAAATTTGAGCTTTCCTCTCCAATCTTGGCTAGAATGAGTTCATCTTCCGAGATGAACCCGATTACGAAAAGGTTGTGCAAGAATTCATGTGCACCGTCCATCTAAGTCACAAAGCCAAATCTCTTGCGGGTCAATATGAGTTAGTGTTTCGGGCCTTTGGCAACCCTTTTTACATTACTTTCGACCAATTATCTTCTCTTTTTAATCTTCAAGTCGAAGAAAACATCCACCTCATAATCTCTGCACTTGATGTTATTTATTCCAAATTTTGGTCAAAAATTTCAATTGAAACCAAACACGACCCTCGCTCCTCTTTGGCCAAACATATCAAATGCATACACCCTAGGTGTAGTTAGAGCAAAGAAAATGGATACTTCATAAGCTTCTAAAAGGAAGAGACTAGTTATTGAAGAAGGAGCTCCATCCATCCCTCCTCAACCTAAGCCTAAGGCTAAACTCTCAATTGCAACCATCAACAACAAGCTTGAAAAGTTGATGAGGATAATGAAAAGGAGACTACTGTTCCTATGTCATCTTCATAGTGATATGGTTGATTTGCAAGAAAAGTTGGGAGTCCCCCCTTGCCATCTTCTGGACTTCACAGAGTTTGAAGACATTTATGAAGAAGAAGGCAATGATGAAGTAGAGGATGGAGATAAGGCTACAGGTGAATATTTGGGTAGAGATGAAGACCTTTCTAGAGATGGTTCTCCTAATTTCTAGATTAAGGATCTTTTGTACTTTCTTTAAGTTTTCACTTGCAAAAATGTGATCCCACACACCTTGTTTACAAGTTTATATGTATATAATAATTATTTCTTTACAATTTATTGCCTTATGTGATTGATAAACTTTATCTTTATGTTTTGCATTCTTATTTTGCTCTGTATGTACATTTATGCTTGTTTTCTTTTTCCTTATGCACCCTCTTTTTGATCTTGCCAAAGGAGGAGAGATAGTAAGAATCTAAGTTTAAAGGGAAGAAAATAATAACTTGCAAATTATAGCATAAGTTGAGGGGGAGCATCATACCTTCATACTTAAGATTTTTTTTAATGATTGAATGTCATACTTAGGAAATTTTTACCTTAAGTATTATTCATTGAAATTTACCTTAACTTCACTCCAACTTAATATTTCTGCATTATTTTCCCTTTGTATCAATCTAAGTTGTCAAAAAAAAAAAAAAGGAGATTATTGGACTAGGGTGGTTAATCCTAAGTCTTAAACCTCTTTTGATCTTAACAAAGGAGATTGATCAATTCTAATGTTTCAATTAAGTGTTGTTTTGCAATTTTTAGATAGTCTCTAAATTTGAAGTTGCATGAAGTCCATAATCTTTAAAGAAAGCAAAGTGTCTCCTAATTCGCGATCGCAACTTCATAAATTATGACCACGAACTAGACTAAGGAAGGTTGACAAATTGGACACATGAATTTGCTAGCCACTTCTCTACTGCAACCAATTCAAAGAAAGGAGAGCTAAAGTCACAGACGAATTCACAGTGTGTCTCACGCCTCAATCAGGATTGCAAATTTCAAAGTAACTCAAGAGGGAATTAAGTCCACAACAACAACAACAAGTTTTCTAGGTGGCCATTGGAAGACAAAAATTATGATGGCAACTTATGGGTAGCGACTGCGAATCATAAAGAAGAAGATGAACATTTTGACAGACGAATTCACATCTTAAGTCGCAGCTTGTATAAGAAAAATCGTGACCGCTACTTTTATGAGCAAGGAAAGGCAATGACTATATTTTCTTAGTGAACTAATGAGAAGCTGACATGTAGATTAACCGTTATACATGAACAGGGATTTTCGCCACATTTTTAAGCTCCAGTATGGAAAATTGGAAATTTGCAACCGCGAAAGACTAATAGCGGCTGCTAATGAAGGTTGACAAGCATTTAATGTAGAATTTGTCTAGCATACTTTGGAGATTTGCTACCAATTTTATTGCAACGTCTCTTGGGTGGGTAGAGGCTATAAATTCCTCACCAAACATATGTAAATGCAAGAGAATTCATTAATTTGTAACCCAACGTCTTGCAATTTTGCTACTCTATCTTTTATCTTCTTTAGTTGACTGTTTGGTGTGAGCATAAACACCATTTGTAAAGGTTGTAGTGTGAGCCTATTAAAACACTAAAAGAGGTTATTGTGTCAGCCTTAAAAACACAAGTGTAAAGGTTATTATGTGATCCTCAAAAACACAAATGTAATGATTATTGTGTGGCCTCAAAAACACAAGTGTAAAGGTTATTGTGTGACCCTTGAAAACATAAGTGTAAAAGTTAGGTGTGAGCTTAGAAGCACCATTTGAAGATAGTGGAACACATAATTGCAGAGAATTGGGGAGTGGACGTAGGGTCGATTATACCCAAACCACTATAAATCTTGTGTCTCTCTTCTACTCATTATCCTTCTTGCTTTCTTGTTTTAATTTTTATACACCAATTCAACCCCCCCCCCCCCTCCCCCTTCTTGGTGCCTAGGGCCAACAATGAAGAAGCCCCTTATGGCAACATAAGACTCTTCAATGCTCCTCAAATACAACCACCAACCATTGGACTATGGGATATTATTCTGATCTAATTGTAGACCATGGATAATAGACAACAAGCCTTCGAGGACGAAGTGCAATTGGGCTAGGCATCATGGGATACTAGGATGACTAATACGGAGTGATTGATTAAATCCTATATTGATTGAGTTTGGCTTTCCCATGAATCCTATACCACAACCTTTAGACTACTGACCACTAGTCCTTTACTCTTTTAATGTTATTTATCTTTCATATGTTTTTTATGATTTTATTTATTATGTTTAAAATTATGTTATCTTTATATCATTTGCTTTTATGTTTGTATTGTATTTTTTTTCTTGCTAATTCAAGGCTTTTAGCCTTTATTTTCTCTTAGTCTATCTCTATTACAGAATTTTCTTCTTGGTTGCTTCATTATGCCTCATTACAGAAAGCTCCCCTAACTCTTTTCTTTTTTCACTTATTGTCATCATTGATAATAATGATGTTCTAAGATGTTCTAAGTTTAGGGCATCAGGACATTTTATATGCTAACTTGTTATATGTTATTGATTCTCTTGTGCTTAGATTGGTAATTTTAAAAGACTAAGGAATGGTTTTCAATAACTAATGATGAAAAAGCAATGAGGAATATGATAACCATTTATTTAAATCAGTTGAGTTGAATGTGCTTATGATAATAACATGATCTTAATTTATATATTTGATTTATAGTTAATTAGCATAATAGAATAATTTAAGCAAACCTTAGTAATATATGGATTTAGAATGAAAATTAACAATCATGCATGACTTAGGTTAGTTGACACTTTTACACATGTTAGAACTTGTTAAACCATCTTTTGAGTGAAATCCTAAACTTAGCAAATCCTAAGGAGATGATGAGGCATTCTTTGGCACCTTATTTAGGCCCATCCATTCCTTAAATATGCATTATCCTTTATTACCCCTTTAAGACTTAATATATACTCACTTCTGAGTATAAATTTAGCCTTTTCTTTCTTTAACCCCTAACCTTCCTTATAAGCATATAGCCTAAAATTGTATAGCCTAAATGATCTTTAACCTCCCCTATCAAAAGAATGGAGTCAGGATATGATTGTATAATAATGTAATTTGGTATTTATGTGCATTATTACAAAGGTTACAATAAAGGCTTGATAGTTATAAAATTATGAGCTTAGCATTTAATTCAAGTTTACAAGTGACAAGTTAAACAAAAAAAATTACCAAAAAAAAGAAAGAAAAGAAAAATAATAAGGAAAGACTGATTTCCAACATATGGAAAAAGTATGCATATGTATGGTTGTCTCTTAAAGTTTTATAAGGAATGAACATGATAAGTTTACTAATTACTTCAATTACAATTTGCATTATTGATATAACTCATGTTTTGACAACTTTCTTTTGTCTTTGGATTTGATCACTCCTTGCCAACCTTAATCCTAACCTCACATTACAATCTTTGGAGACCTTATGATCCTTAGGTTGTTAAGATTTACATTAGTGGAGAAAGATGGCTAAAGAGTCAAAGTATAATTTTACTTAGGTTATGTGTGATTGGAAATTAAAATTTTAAATGAAGTATGTTACCAAGGTGTGCACACACAAACTTTATTGTGATTAATTGATTGTAAATAAAGCACGTTAATTAGGAACTTGTTGTTGTTGTAAGTTTGTTTGCTTAATTGATGAAAATTATGGATAGCAATAAGATGAACATCTCTTTAAGACCTTGGTACTTGATCTTGATTATTTAATTTGTTGATTTTACTTAAACGGGATTATTTCTTGCTTGATGACAAGTAAGAGTTTAAGTTTCGGAGAATTTATTTAGTGCATAAATTCATACATAAATTATAGCTAATTCCATTGAAATCTAGATTTTCTTAAGTTAATTTTGCATATGAAAAGACTTTATGGAGTGCATTTGTGTTTTGTAGGTAGTGCTATATAAATAACCTCTTGAGTTGCAAGTGCATAGGTCATCAAGTAATAAAGTGTATGAGTACATATATCATTCCCTCAAGGATCGAGATTAAATATTAAGCATTTTGTTTCTAGTATTATCTAGAATCCAAGGTTTAAATAAGAGTTAAAACTAAGTAAAATATAAACAAAGTAGTTGTAAAGAAAATAATCAATATAAGAAGTTATTTAGGGGTTTAACTTCACTTGGTGACTTTATAATGGGTTTCTAATCCTTGACTAATTGGTTGATTCATTAAGTGCTACTATCAAGCCACTATGGTGATCAATTAATCCCTTTCGAGTATAAACTGATATACAAGAGTACGTTAAGCTATAGGTTCCTCAACTCAAAAGCTAAACCTCATGTAATGACCTTGCAAAATAAGACTCTATGGATAACAATGATTTATTTAGGTTCCTCAACTTAATAACAAAATAAGGGAATTGTTAAAGGTTCCATTTTAAGAAAAGAAAGTCTCCATTAGCTAGTCACAAAACTAAGATGATCAATGGCCAGTTAATCATACACGAAGCACTAAATAACTCCTAGCACAAATAATGAATGAAACCAAAAAGACTTAGATGAAGAAAAACCAATATGAGTCACAAAAGATCCATTTACAACCCTAGCTTAATGATAACTAGCTCATAATAGAAGAAAGAAAAGAAGAAACAATCAAACTAATGATATTTGAAGCCATGGACTTCAATTCTTAAAGCTCTTAAATGATTGCATTCTTACTCCTTTTTGCTATGAAACCCTTGCTTAATTAATTTCTTCACTTTCTTGGATGGCTATTTGATGCCTAATATGGGTCATTCCTTTCTAATTTATAGGGTTTTGCCTCATTAAATAGTGCTCTTAAGATGTATACTAAGTAGGAAGCATGGGGGATTGAAAAAGGAATAGTTTGGAGAGCTTTTAAAAATTTTGTTTTTAGGTTTCTAAAGATGCATGACCATGCTGCAAAGGCACATGGTTGTGTGTTGAGGTGCACTACCATGTGTCAAGGGTATGTGTTTTCAATACATTCTACTTGAATTTGCTTATTAGGCATATGGTCGTGCAACTTGGCCCAGCAAACTTACAATCAACTTTTGACCTTGAAGATGGTCGAATTAGCTTAAATGTAAATCATAAAAGTTGTAGCCTTATTTCTTATCTTTCTAATGGATTTTGAATCACCTCATCTGAAGCCTTTTAAAAAGACATATGCTCAAAACACCATGAAGTACTCAAAAGTAAAACATAGGTTGCCATTTCTTGATCTTTGGGCACTTTTCTCCATTTTAACCTCACAAAACATAAATTTACTTCCTAAAGGTTATTTCATAGGTTAAATTCAACTAAGAAATCTAACTTTTAAAGAGAATTAAACTATAAAATATATGAAATTATGCACCAAACAATAGGTCAAAAAAAGAAAGATAGGAGTTTAAATTGCATAAAGGAAACTTTTCATGCCCACATAAAAACTTTGCATGGCCATGCAACACTCAGACTAAAGCTAAGTAAGGGAAGCTTAAGACTTTCACACACATGCAACTAATTGCATGTCCATGCGAGTTACACAATAAATCCCTTCAAGCCTATACGCATGCCCATGCAAAGAAGAACTAGATGGAATCATGGCTTGCATGCCTATATAAATATTTACATGGCCATGAACATCACCAAATAGGTAATTATCAATCTTCCAATTCAATTTTAATTACATCATATTTCAACCTTTCAAGCTTTCCACTTAGTAATAACATTGAGAGAACTATAAAGGAAAGCCAAGGCTCATGAATTTGATTATCCATAAGCATCCAAATTTATAGAAAAAACAACTAACAAGCATTAAAGGACCATTTAAGGAGTTAATGATTAGATCTCAAGGAGAAGATAAGGTGATTTGGAGTAAGAAGGTGCAATCAAATAAAGAGCTTAAAGATGAAGGTTATGCCTTCCATTATACATAGGTTGATTGTTCTCTTCTCCATTATGAACTTATTTTCTTTAAACTAAGGTTGTAGATGGATTTTGCGTAAGCTTATGCTTTTATAATATAAGTTCTTTTAGCTTTATTCATCTTTGTGTTAGCAATCATTATGAACTTCATGTTATTGATTAAATAGCCATTAATGATACTTGGTTTTGTGAATTGGCTATCGAGAGATGCATTTTATAAAGTGGACCTTCAATGATTTCCTTAATCTACTATGTGTTGAGAGACTTTAATAGGTTATTACTATCATTAGAGTCTTGTTTTGATAGACAATTACATGATGTCTTACTATTATGTTGAGGGACTTTTAATTTAACATGTTATTGTATATTAATTAATACTCGAGGAAGAACAATTAATTAAGTGACTTGCTTGTAACACTAAATGAATGAACTAATTTGATGGAAGATTAGAAACCATAAGTAGTTAACAAGTGAAATTAAACTTAGCTAAATTATAAGTAGTTAACAAATGAAGTTGAACTTAGCTAACTTCTCTTATTGATTATTTCCTTATAATTACTTTGTTTACAATTCAAGTAGTTTTAATTCTTCTCTTTTTCTTTTTTCTTTTTTCTTTTTTTTTCCTTATTTCAAGTGTTGCATGACAATGTAAGGTTTTGCATGGATATGCAAAGATTCCTTCATGCAATTTGAACTCTTTTCTTCCTCTTTTGACGTATAAAACACAAATAAACTAGATAAAGACTTTTCATATGCAAAATTAACTTAAGAACATCTAGATTTGAAAGGAATACACACACACACACACACACACACACACACACACACACACATATATATATATATATATATGCACCAAACAAATTTCCCTAAAACTTAAACTCTTACTTGTCCTCAGATAATAAATAATCTCATCTAAGTAAAATCGACAAATTAAATAACTAGTTTCAGGTACACAAGTGTTAAGGGGAGATTTATCTCAATGATATCTATAATTTTCATCAATTAAGCAAATAGATTTACAATAATAACAAGTTCCTAATTGACATGCTTTATTTATAATTAATTAATCATAATAAAGTGTGTGTGTGCCTTGGCAACATACTTCATTTAAAACTTTAATTTCTAATGACACATAACCTAAGTAAGATTGTACTTCGACTCTTTAGAAGTCACACATGACCATAAGCAAGACTATCCCACCTTTCTCCATTAATATATATCTTAGCAACTTAAAGATCATAAGATCTTTAAGGCCTATAAAGTAAGGTTAGGGATAAGTCTAGCTAGGAGTGTTTAATCCAAATATAAGAAAACAAAATTATGAGTTATATCAATAATGCAAATTGTGACTAAAACAAGTAGTACACTTATCATGTTTATTCATCATAAGATTTTAAAAGACATTCATACATATGCATACTTTTTCAACATGATGGCTATCAATCTTTCTTTATTGTTTAAGGTGTGATGTTCTTATGAAGGTTTTCTCTTTCACTTAATCATGTTTATAGGTAACTTGAGAGACATTTTAGGAAACCTAAGACCCCAAGATTATATCCCATATTTTGCCAAATATGGACCTATACTTTGATTATCTTACTCCTCATTACACACACACACTTTATGATCCTTACTACCACTATGAATGCATAATATATATACTTGTTTATCATTTAAACATCATTTGGTGATTAGGACAGTAGGTAAAGACATGAATAATTTATTTAGTGGCTAATTATGATGAGCACTTTATTCTTTAACCTAGGTAAGGAAGACATTACCCTTACATAATTGTTGCCTTTAATTAGATATGGGGGTTGCCCTTTTTATATTTTATTCTTCCATTTTAATTACTAATTTATGCTTAATTTTACAATTTCACATGTCATTTGTGAGATTGCATGAACAACCCCCTTTTAGGTTCAATTATTTACCCTCATTCCTATGATGAATGATTGTATTATTTTGCTTGGTGTGGATAAATGGACATACATTAGATGCATCTAAAATGGAGTAAATAATTAATGAGGAAAAAAGTTGTAATATGAACAAAAGATTTTTTAAGTCCATATTCTAAAGTCCAAACAATTTAAGGATGCCTAACCTTTTCCCCAAATTGTACCCAATCCCTAAATGAAGATGGTCTAGCCTTTTGATTGACCTATTTGGACCAAAACCTTTACTTGCCTAAAATTTTATCCTAAGCATTCAGGTATCATTACTACTGTATTACCTTTTAAGCCCCTTATTAGCCTCTTGATTTCATGAAGTCTTCTACATATTGAGAGGCCTTCAGATTCCCTATTAATCGCTTTACATGCCACTAATCGAGGTTGTACTAAAGTATGACCTTACATCCTCTTGACCTCCATATGGTTGATAAAAAGTCAAGAGTTAAAAACAAGATTCTACTTTGAGTAGAGCCATAAAATACTTAAAGCATTCATAGCTTTTTAGAAGAATGCTAAAGTTTCTTTAATTTAAGACAATCTATTTTGAGATGCCCCTTTTCATTATGACCATAACATATCACTCAATTTCTTTAAGCTCTTCTTTTATAGCATTTCTTCATCTTTCCTTTATCATTAATGAGGAACCTCCTTCTTCATTTGAGATAAAGGCCAGTTGATCATCCTAATTGTAATCATCACCATCATTAGAAAAAATTAGTGAAGAAATATAGGGAGATTCAATATGTGCCTCTTTAGACTTCAAAGCAAGGTCTATCCATCTTTGGCCTCATCACCAATAGATTTCTCTAATGTGATTTCATGTGTAAGAAGTTTTCCCATGGGCTCATTTAATGAAAGTGCCTTCAACTTTCTTGCCTCTTTTATGATAATAAGGATTTTAGCCACAATGTCTTCATTTGAGTAAGTTTTTCCCAAACTCTTTAAAGTCCCTCTATACTAATAAATGCTCTATACAGTTTTATGGTGGATTCATGAGGTTAAGATATAAATATTTCACACTTACAAATATGCTTTTTTTTTTTTTTTTTTGAATTCTTTGGTTCCCTTATGTTAAGTTTGTAGTGTGTCCCAAATCTCCTTTTCTGATATGCACATTTGATGTTTGGCATATTAAGGTTTATAGATTGCATATTCTTTTTATTTTAAATCCACTAACTTTTTGGCTTGGGAATTATGACTTCTCTAACCATCTTTGTTGGTACTTCTCTTCCTTCTTCCACTATATCTCAAAGATCTATAGTTTCATTATCAAGGAAGATTTCCATTCTATTTTTCCAATAACTATAGTCATCACCTTTTAAGAAAATAGACTTATGGATTAATTAAGATTCCTCTTAACTTTTCATTTATCATTACTCTTTACAATAAAGCTTAATCCTTACTTTGCTACCATTTGTTGTCCTAAAAAGTTTAAAAGGGGAGATTAATAGGTTAATAGCAAATTTTCAAAAATTAATCAATTTTAATAGAATAAAGCAATCACACACATAGTAGACACAAATTTTATAGAGGTTCAACATAACCTTAGCCTGAACCATCTCCTCTAGTCATTATTAGAGAGTTCACTATCTCATGTAACACAACAAGTGTTACTTAAATCTTTACAAATAAAATTATAAGTGTTACTTAAACTTACCAAAGATAGACTTACCAGGCATAATCTCAAAACCTTTCTTAAAGTAAATTTATATGCACTATCTTAAGCCTTTCATATAATTGATTAAAAGGTTTTGTTACCTAACTTAGAGATTATCCTCATATAAGAATACAAATATTGCTTAAAGGAGATTCACTCTCTATTTTCTCTCTAGCTACCCAATACAAGATTAATTATAGATAGAATGCTTGAGCAAGAAAAAGAAAGAAGTAGATGATCACTTGAATGCCAGGCCCTTTGTAAGCTTTTCTTCTAATTTTTTTCATGTATGATAAGCTGCCTCTTATATAACACTAGTTGAAAAACTAGCCAATACTCATAAATTTTCCAAATCCAAGGCTATAAAAAAAAAACTTGCCATTTGATTATAAATGGCTTATTCATTGACATGAATGGGCCTGTTCTTGGGCATAATATGAGTTGCTTTAACTGTTCAAGGTTAAATAGGTTCTTCCTGCTTGTACAAGGCCATTCCTTCAGTTATGCTAATTTAATTTGAAATTTCATTGGTTGCATAATGTTGTTCCATAGATGAGCTAGCTCATCCCAAGATGGACGACCAATTTATAATCTTTCTAAATTTGTGCTTTATGAATGGGACCATTCCATTTAGATATGGTTTATTCAAACATTCTATATTAAAAAAGCATTATTTTTTTCATATTGAACAAGGTAGTGCACTTAGGCTATTTATAGACCTTTAATGTCGTTCCACTTATCTATACATGAACCTTAGTTTTAGGCATAATGAATGGATACACTTTCTATAATAGGGCTAATTATGCCTATCCTTTTGTAATTATCATTTTTTATTACTTTGGAGGCTTTTTGTGTATATATTTATGCTTATAGTTATCATGTAAATAGGTTGCTTCTAAATTTCTTATAATGTATATATAAATTGTGGCAAGTGATATTAGTACTAATGTTATATAATAGAGATAATGTGATGTATGTGGAATGTTAATATTTGTTTGATGCTCATTTAAGATAAGCAATGGACATAAAACTATTTTTTGAAAAGAAATGTGCTAAGGATCATAGAATCCAAAATATGTAAAGAAAAATGTTCAAAATGCATGTATTATTTAATCTCAATATTACCAAGAAATATTAAGTTTATGCTTTATCGAATAATGCATAACCCAAACTAAAAAAAATATTTAGTTTATATTTTAGGTTAATGAGAAAATCCAACTCATTGTTATAGGGTTTATCACCAATAAAGTAGCAACAAAAATATCAAAGTCATCTCTAAGTTAGGGATCAAAGGTTTATTGCTAATATGTCATGATGTTAAAAATGAAAACATTTTATTGTTAATTTTGCCATTGTATTTCTATCACTAATTTATTGCATAGTGATATATTTGTCACTATTGTGTCATTAAATACAGATTTTATTTAGTAAAAAATATTTTATCACTAAACTATTATTAATTTTTTTAAAAAAAAGATAAAATATCAAAATAATTGTATCACTAAACTGTCATCAATTTCATAGCATTACATGTAAATCTCACCTTTTTTAATGATTTATAAAGATGAGTAAAAGATATTGAAAATAAATCCAACCTGTAAGAAATAGCTAATATTGAAAACAAATGGGGAGTCCTTTTGCTCAAAATCCTATCCAAAATGTTCATTATATTTCTAACTTTAACAGGCAGTCCCATAATCCTTATTCCAACACCTACAGACCTGAGTGGAGGAATTACCCCAACTTTTCATAGAGTAACCAAACTAATCAAGTTAAATCTTATCATCCTCCTAATTTTCCTCAAAGGCAACAAGGTGGTATATCTATGGGCCAACACAATCAACAGGAGGAAAAACAACCTTGAGACATGCAAAAGTTCTTGATTGAGAATTTTGAAAAGGTAGAGACAAAACTAGATAAGATAGACAAGCTTAAGTTGAGGGTGAACAAAATGGAGCAACACAATCAAAATTTAAAGATGTAAATTAGGCAATTAGCAAACAATTTTGGAATTAAATTATAGAGTCCATTACCAAGCAAGACTGAATTAACCCAAAGGAGTAATGTAAGACATTAACCTTGAGGAATGGCATAGAGATACCCAACCCCCTACATAAGGACAATGGTGAGACTAAAAAAACAACCTCCAAAACACTAAAAATTCTTGAAAATCTTGAGATTACAGAATCAGAAAATGAGGCGGCAACCCCAAAATCTAGTCCATATGAGAATGATAGGTTAAAAAAGCTAAGGAGGATAAGGAAGGCAAGCCTAAAAAAGTAAAATAATACATTTTGCTTATTCATTTTTCCTTAAAGGTTTCAAAAACACAAGCTAGACAAGCAATACGTTAAGTTTTTAGAGATGTTTAAGCAACTTCACATCAATATTTTATTCACTAAGGTTGTGGTAGAAATGTCCACATCTATGAAATTCTTGAAGGATATTTTGTCTAACAAGAGGAAACTATGACAATTTGAGATAATAGCCCCTTCAGAAGAATGCAGTGCCATAATTCGAAACAGGTTGCCACCCAAGCTTAAAGATCCAAGGAGTTTTTGTATTCCTTATCAAATTTATGATTACAAATTTGATAGAGAACTTTGTGATTTAGGTTTAAGCATTAGTCTAATGTCTCTTTCTATTTGAAAAAAATAAATCTTTGTGAGATCTAACCAACCACAATTACTTTGCAATTAGTAGATTGCTCAATAAAATCTCTGATTAGAGTAGTGAAGAATGTACCTTGTCCATCCTTACAAGCTCGGGTATCTACCTTGTCTAAACAATTGAATGCCTTTACTTGTAGCATTGTGTCTTTTTCTTTCATGCAAGTTATATGTGACTTTTACGAGGAAAGTGAGCATAAAAGTGTTGATTGCCAAGCGGGGAATCCTTTAGCCCAAGTGCACGTAAACCATATGGGAAACTTCAATCGTCAACCCAAGAATCCATATTCAAATACTTACAATTCGAGTTGGCATAACCACCTAAACTTCTCTTAGTCTAATAACAATGCCTTAAACCCCAAAGCTCAAGGGGCACTCAAATACTTACAATTCAAGTTCGTGAAACCACCTAAACTTCTCTTGGTCCAATAACAATACCTTAAACCCCAAAGCTTAGGGGGCCACACTTAGTTTTCAACCCCCACCACTAAACTACTAACTTCAAGAAAAGAAATCGAGCCTAGAAATCCTTTTACAAAAATTCATCAACTCTAATAATTATAGGGTATAACAACATGAAGAGAATCAAGGCCAAAATGGATGAAGCCAATAAAAACCACTCATCCTCTATCCACAACCTTGAGATTCAAGTGAGACAAATAGCCAATATCCTTAGCTTTAGATCCCAGGGTACCTTGCCTAGCAACTCCAAAACTAACCCAAAGGACTAAGTGAAAGCCATCACCTTAAGGAGTGGTAAGGAACTTCAACTTAGGAAAGAGAAAGAAGAAAAAGAGGAAAAAGGAAAAGTGAAGCAGGGTAAAGAAAAAGAAAGCACTCTAGAGGTCAAGCCAATATAAAAGGTAAAACCATATGTACCTCCCATTCCTTTCCCTTCAAGGCTCAAGCAAAGTTCAGTAGACAAGCAATTTGCAAAACTTTTGGATATGCTCAAGAAAATCCACATTAATATATCATTTATGGAAGCGCTTGCCCAAATGCCTAAATATGCAAAGTTCATAAAGGACATAATTTCAAAGGAAATAAAATTAGAGGAATGCAAGAGAGTCACCTTGTCTGAGGAATTTAATGTGATCCTACTTAATAAGTTACCTCCTCAAATAGGAGATCTAAAGAGTTTTATTATACCTTGTGATATTGGTCATGTTTCTTTTGAAAAGCGCTTTGTGATCTAGGATCTAGCACTAACTTGATGCCTTCATTTTTGTTTGAAAAATTAGGTATTGGTGAAATGAAACCTACCAAGTTCTCTTTTCAACTACTGGATCATTCAATTATCTATCCTAAGGGAATCGTAGAGGACATGCTCATCAAAGTTGACAAGTTCATTATCCCAATGGACTTTGTAGTTCTTGATATGGAAGTGGATAAGGAGATTCCATTATTCTTAAGATGACCATTCTTAGTAACCAGTGGTGCTTTTGTTGATCTTAGGGAAGGCATATGCACCTTACAAGTGGGAGATGAAGAAGTGGTCAGTAGGAGATGAAGAAGTGGTTTTCAATATGTACAAGGCAATGAAAAAGCCTATGGAAGATGAATGGTGTTTGAGGAGAGATGTCATTGACGATTACACTAAGTAAGACTTTTATGAAAATGAAGGAACTTCATAAATAGAAGAAGTGGCCTTAGTAAATGTCGAGGAAGAAAAGGGGATAATGCTAATAAGGTAAGTATTCCAAATCTAAAACCTTATGATGCCACTTATTCTTCTTTTTTTTTATTGTTGAACCATTGGAGTATGAGAAGTATCTTGAGGTAACACCACCTTTTATTCTTAAACCTCCTTAACATGAGCTTAAGCTTGTACCTTTACACTTTAGGTATGCATTTTTAGGAAGTGATAAGACCCTTATGGTCATCATTTTTAATGGGCTTGCCCAAACCCAAAAAGAAAATCTTTGAATGTGTTGAAAAATAGGATTAGAGCCTTAGGGTAGACCATAACAGATATTAAGGGGATTAGTCCTACTCTTTGTATGCATAAAATTATAATGGAGGACAATTAAAAACCCACTATAGAATACCAAAAGAGGTTTAACCCTAACATGAAGGAGGTGGTTAGGAAGGAAGAAGTCAAATTGTTAGATGCAAGGATCATCTACCCCATTTCGAATAGCCCATGGGTTAGTTCGGTCCAAGTAGTTCCTAAGAAAGAAGGGATGACAGTTTTAACTAGCAAAAATAACGAGCTTATCTCGACTAGGACCTTGACATATTAGAAAATGTGTATTGATTATAGGAAGCTAAATGTCATAACCCACAAATATCACTTTCCTTTACCTTTTATTAATTAAATGTTGGAAAGACTTGGAGGAGATTGTTGAACTAGGATAATCAATCCTAGGTTTAAAACCTCTTTTGATCTTGACAAAGTAGATTGATCATCACTAATGTTTCAAATAAATGTTGTTATTGCAGAATTGAATCAATCCCTCAAGAAGAAATGAAGAAGTTGAAGTATTCCAAAGTAACATGTAAATCGCGACCGCAACCTACAAATTCGCGACCTCGATTCATGTTAAGACATGTTGAAAATCAAGCAGGCGAAATCGCAGTGTCATTCTCGGCCGCGATCCCTGAGAAGAAAAAGGTCAAATTATCACAGACGAATTCGCGGTAGAAATCTCGGCTGAGTCGCGACCGCGAATTTCAAAGAAATTCAAGA
>CATIWR010085670.1:0-10768 GCA_949677035.1 Omphalea diandra | reverse complement strand
TATATATATATATATATATATATATATATATATATATATATATATATATATATATATATATTAAAATCTATAATTTTTGTTGATTTTAAGTGTGTAAAAGAGCCTGGTTGTTTTTTCTTTTGCAGGGGTGAATGATATACTATTGAGACTAACGACATTTTGTTATCATGGAAAATCCTGTCATAGACTCTGTCGCACCTTCCTCATCTCAACCTTCTACTTCTTCCTTTACTGTTTCCATACCTCCCACACCTTCTTTTAGAAGATCTACCTCCTCTAAAATAGACTACTTATATGAACTCAGCTATATCCTTAACAACCAAAGATCCAAGACACCAACATACCCTTCCTAAACCCTTACGATGCTTTTCAGAAAAATAAAGCAACTTAGACTAGATTCTCTTATCAAACATACTCCTAAGGTCATAAAAGAGTATGTACAGTCCTCAAATTTTGATCAATGTCCAATCTCGGCAATGGAAACGAAACAATTTATTACTCTTGAAATACCTCCAGAGTTTATACAATAATGGGTTCTTCAATGATACACCCATATCCATTTTAGAGCTATTCGAATAGCTATTAGCTATCACGGAAGAAAAGGGCTACTCGTCTTTACAAGGATTGCCTTGCTAGACAATAGGTATATCGAATACTAGCACACAGTAATTGAAATGGTAGAAACACCTCTGAATGCAGGATCAGTGAAGTTCACATTCTACCCCAACTTTAATCTATCTCTAAAGGATCCACATGTGCTTGCTGCTCTCAAGGTCCATATCTAAATAATTAGAGCTCTTCAAGTAGCCTTTGCTACAGTAGCTACCCTGCACTGTCAAATGATTTACAAAATCCATAATCATTCCATTGACCTCTCTCTCTCTCTCTCATGAGAATAAGGCCTTACTGATAGTAGCAGATACACAAAATACACCAACATGTATCCATATTCCTCGCCAGATATCGAGGAATAAGCTCTTACAGTTGCTACCATAAACTTAGGTTACCAGTTATGAGAAAATACATGAAAATACCCAACCGGTACAATCAATAGAGCCAATTTATTACAGCAAGCCAAAAGTACTATTAAGACAAAGATTGCCAAAATTTCTCCAACAAAAGAAGGTAGTGTGTTTACTACACAATTCATGATGACACCTCATGAACCTGAAGTTGGCATGCCTATTGTTTACTTTGAGAATAATGGTTCTCCTGTTTACCCATTTGAACGAGATGGCCATTGTTTTTGGGTTGATTGTAGGTGTGATGCTTGTTTATATGGGTCGAATGATGAAGAAGAACCAAAAAGGAAAAAGAAAGCTTCTTTTGAGGCCTCTATGCATAAAAGATATGAAAATGGAGATCCATTTATTGGCCTACTGGGAGAGCCATCTGGGAAATATGATTACCTTGTTAACTATGTCTAATGCCCCAAGCTCTATCTTCCACACCAAAGCAGCCAATTCATAAACAACCTCGCAACCAAACACCTGTCTTTTGTGCCTCACAAAGTATGAAATGGATACCTAAAGCACCTAGCCTTGCACCATAACTCTATATGTACCAACCTACAAAAGAGGATTTCCCACCATTACCTGACCAAACCAATCTCAATACCCAGATCAGGACCATGGCTCATATAAAGAATCCCACTAGGGTGGACACTAAAGGTCAGCTGTTGAGTATAACTCTGGCATAAGTAGTGCTTAATTGGCAATCAACCAATGCGCAAGCTCAAAATAGGATTCTTAGAAATATAGAATCTAAGGTGGACAAGGTGTCTCAACAAGTTTATAAAGTTGACGAAAGACTAAATGAGCACTAGCGAGATGTTTATGAGTTAATGATTTGCTTACAAATCTAGGTTGAAAAAAAACATAAGGAGGTAATGTAGCTAGTAACTCAAAAGGCACAAACAAAAGAAATTCGAAGGAAAACAGTAGAAATCCAAAAGCTGAAATCTTAACTGCAAAGAATTTAGAAGGACTTTGAAACCTCTAAAACAAAATACCAATATCCCTTTGAAATACCATTACCTAAAGCCTCACCAATTAAACCACCTTCCTTACGTATCCCAACCACTCCTGAACTTGAACATCATGATTTAGCTATAGACCTATTCCATAAAAAATTAAGAGCTGGAAAATTTCCTGCTCAACCTGAGCCAAAAGACTCATCCATGCATACTACCACTTCCACTGCATCAGTAAAACAACCTCCACCAAAACCATTTGAAAACCAAATGATAAATCCCAAATCTTTACCTTCCTTCTCAATGGTAAACTCAAAATCGGAGGATTCTTCCCAAGATTTTGAATCAGATGAAGATACTAGTTCTTCTAATAAAGAAATTCCAACCCAATATATGGCAGATCCTCCTCCTCCAACTGCTCCTTCATACACAGTAGATCCTCCTGCGAAAGATATAGAGGTCGAGTCTATTCCTAATAGACCTCTAAATTAATCAGGCTCATTAACAATAAGTCCTTAGTTCACCTTAAAAGATATAAGCCCTAATCGTTATATAGATCATTTTCAGGAATTCAGGGCCTGAATAGATACACAAATGAAGAAACCTGGTGCTATTATCAGAATAATTTTAGAAGAATTCATCTCACGAATGACTGACATATTTCAAGATTGGTATACTACTCTGGATGAATACTCAAAGCTTACTATGGTACAATGTCCTGGAGCATCTAAATTCTTGGGTATTCTTTACACAGAGTTTGCAGGCAAACCCCAAGAAGGAAATGACATAATCAAACGATAATATTTCCAGATGAAGTGTTGTTCCTTGTTAAAGAAAGACCTTGATCTCCATTATCAGAAGATGGCTACAAAATTCTACCAATTAGGTAGATGGGGAAATCCAGATTTAAAAGAAGCTTTTATCACCTCATTGTCAGATCTTCTGACAACTGCCATTCATCAGATCGTGAGACAAAAGGATAAATTCGTTAACGATCTTTCATTTAGAGAAATGTATTAATTAATGATACAGGGCCTTGAGAAACTATGCAGTGAACAAAAGGTGATTGTCCAAATACTTGACAGACAGAAAAATCCTTCTCTTAAAAAGTCCTGTAAGAGAAAGGATATAATGATCAAGTGCAAGGGGAATGAAGATATTTCTGCTTGTCCAAGCAAGAAAAATAAGCATTTCTTAAAGCTCAAATCTAAGAGCTCTGGCTCAAAGAAAAAATGAAGATATTTCAAACGAAAGAAATACAGGTGAAGGCAAAAATCTAACAGATGCTACATCTATGGATAGAAAGGTCACTTTGCAAAATGATATCCCAATAAGCCTCAACAAGTAACAAAGATGATCCAACAAATTCAAATTTCATCCGTTGTAGACCTAGAGAATGCAGATGTAGAGTTCCTTTTCTCTGTTGAAAATGAGCCTTCAAATGAAACAGTTTTTGCTATCCAAGATTCTTCTTTCGAAGAAGATGAACCAGGCTATTATGACAGTTATTCCTTAACTTCTCTTTCTATGGCTCTAATAACAGAATTACAGCTTGACGAAGACCATCCAGTTCCTTTGGCCTTTGTTCAAATTTTTCCAAAACCATTTTTCAAGCCTATCAAAGCTGTAGCATTCATGGACACAGGAGCCCATATTTCTGTCATGAATCCCAAGGTCTTAGTAGCCCAATATTGGAAACCTTACAAGAAGTACTTTCGGGCTATAAATGGAGAAGTTTTCCATACGGGCATCATTACAGCTAAGACTGTTCAATTTTTCCTGGGCTGCAAAATCCATGCGAAGTTCCTTGGGTCATCTTTGCCAGACAAAGACTTAGTTGTAGGCTTTGTTCTTTATTAGAAGCTTGCTAAGTTAATAGTCCTTCCAACGAGCCTTAAGTTTCAAAGTTATTTTCAGCCTTATACCACAGTCACTTCCTTATTCACCATACAACCTAGTCTGGCCCAACTCTCACCAGCCATTACCTATATAATCCAAACCATAAAAGATCTATGTTGTGCTAAAAACTACACTGAATTCCTATCCAAAAATCCAAAACCATTATGGACCAATCCAACCTTTTTCATATCCCTACCATTTAAGCTCAATGAGGATGTTAACCTAACAAAGGCTTCTCATCTTGGCATGAATCCTGAGGAGCAAGAATTAGCATACTAGGAATGTTCTCAACTTCTAGCCCATGGGCTTATTGAGCCTATTACTTTTGAATGGGCTTGCTAGGCCTTTTATGTTAATAAAATATCAAAATAAGTCAGGGGCAAGAAATGACTTATCATTGATTATCAGCCTTTAAATTATTTCCTCAGAGATGATAATTTCCTTTACTAAAAATTCCTCACTGTTTGTTCATTTCTCGCAGGGAAAGGTATTTTCTAAGTTTGACTTAAAGGCAAGATTCTGGCAATTAGGCATTATTCAGAAGATAGGCACAAAATGACATTTTGCATTCCAAACAAACACTACTAATGGATAGTAACGTCGTTTGGTCTTAAAACAACCCCCTCATTATTCAAAAAAGCAATGGTGAAAATCTATGAGCCTATCTCTAATCTACATTGATGATATCCTCCTATTTTCACTAGATGAGGACTCTCATGTTCATCTACTCAAAAGATTCATGGACCTAACTCCGTAATATGAAATCATGTTATCCTCCACTAAAATGAAGATTGCACAGGACCAGATAGAATTATTGGGGATGACATTTAAAGATGGCCAAAATCAGCCAGGACCCCACATTGCAGCTAAATTATTAAAGTTTCCAAATGAGAATCTCACTCATAAGCAAATTCAACAGTTTCTTGGCATTGCAAATTATTTGCGCAGCTTTGTTCCCCACTATGCCAAATATGCCAAACCTTTATAGCTCATGCTAAAGAAAGATTCTCCACAATGGGGTTCCAGTCAGACGTATGTGGTCAAACAGTTAAAGCAAATACTCCAATAATTGCCACCATTACAGATTCCCTCTAATGGAAAAAGATTACTACAGATAGAAGCCAGTGACAGTCACTGGAGGGCCATCTTAATAAAAGAAAAAGACGAAAAGAAGAGAATCTACTCATATGCAAGTGGGTCCTTTAAGGAGTCAGAAAAACACTATCATTATATTTTCAAGAAAATATTAGCAGTCAAAAATGGAATTAAAAAATTTAAATTCCATTTAATTGGTCACAGATTCACTGTTCTTATGGACTGCTCATCATTTCCAAAAATCCTTGAAAATAAGAAGTCGATGCCTAATCCACAACTGCTACGATGGAAAGACTGGTTCAGTAAGTACTCCTTCAATGTAAAACATATAAAAGGGGACTCCAACCTAATACCATATTTATTATCTAGAGCACGAAACATCTCATTCATCCACTTAGTTTGTCCAATTATACCTATGACATCCTCATCGTCCTCCTCTTCTCCATCAACTGATGCCTCATCCACTCACCCACTAGTATCTTCCTCTCCCTTTCTCCGCACAGGTACTCCATCAGAAGTAATTCTTCCTATAACCTTTTCCTAAATCTCCAACATAGTTGTTAAACAAATCTTTGCCTACCAGACCAAACCACTCAAAACCTTTAGTCCCATATTTATGGAAGTCCTAGGTTTCCATCCCTTTTACCCATTCTTGAAGGTATATACCTTCATGGATTTTGCTGATGTTCACAAAGCAGGATGGATTTGGCCTAGAGAACTACTAATCTTCTTATGGTATTTCCTTCATCTTTATACCATAGCTATTGAAGTCAGGCCTCTGCATTTTGGTCAATATCTGGAGAAGATCAAAATAAGGGTTTATCATAACCCTCATCTCATAACTTTCTTAAAATGGTTTTAACCCCTTGACAAATTGATCGATGCTATGAAGGTAAGGATTTCCTATAGTTCTCATACAATAGCCCTAAACAAAAGGGCTATTTATACAGTTCATCGACCCTGCTCTGTTGGCTCATCAGGCATGACTCCCCGAATGCTAGGGTGTTTACATTATTACAAGGAGAACTAATTTTCTCTATGGACATATGCTCTTAATCACCATGAGTAGTTTATAGAATTCCAGAGATTCATGTTTGAAAGAAATAAAACTATTCCTAATGAAATCTGACCAACCTTGGCTGAGGATGCACCATGGGATACTCTTCCTCAATGATACAAAAATGAGCTCAATGATAAATGCCAAGAATGGGAAGAATTTCCTCCTCAACAACTCAAGCCACTAGACAGTCATCTCTCATAACTGTATTCACAGTATCCCTATGAGCCTGAGGATCTACACCCAAAGTATGGGGAAAATCTTATTGTCATAGAAAAGGTAAATGCCAAAGTCCAAATAGAAATGGAGGAAGAAGACTATGAGATCATGAATCTGTCACCTTCTCATTAGCCAATTAGAAAGGGATAAAAAGGAATCTGCTTTATCAAAAGCTGAATGAGTCATCTACTTTAATATTTAGCTTTTACAGCTGGCTCTTTCTTTTGTTTATTTGTAAGAATTGCTGGCTCTTTCTTTTATCTAGCCACTAAGGTGTGTCTAGCTGGCCACTTGTGTTTATCTGTAATAATTATTAAAGTTTGTTTATATTAGCTGACCTCTTAAGTTTGTCGAGAGAGTCTTATATCTTCCAAGTCTATATAAGGAAGAACTCTCTCATTTGTCAAATAAGTTATGCTTGGAATAAAATTTCTCTTTCTTCAATCAATCATGAGTTTCTAAAAACACATAACCAATAGTCTTTGATAGTATTATCTAATCTCTTGCCATCTTCTTCTTCTCTCCTTTTCTTTGATAACCATAATCTCCTATTTCATCATAGTAAGAGAATTGTGGAAGCCATTGGTGGGCATATCAATAGGACCATGGAGCTCTTCGTGAGTACTAGGCTATAGGACAGTGGCGAAGTGGCAAGGAGATGCCTAGAAAGCCATAGTCATACTGCTAAACTACTCATATGACTTGGTAGTCTGTTGTTGTTGATCATGGCCATACGTATAAGCAGTCCATAGTCATATGTGAAATACAAAATTTTTGTTGTATATTTCTATATTATTGTTATAGAATTGTCAATGTTGAAGAGTTTGAAATTTTAGTGAATTAATGGTTGTTAATTTTGGTGAATTTGAGTGTATAAATAATTTTAGAGAATTATGGAATTTTAGTTAATTTTGTCAATATCTATTAGTGAATTTGTGTAAATGATTGAATTTGAAAGACTTTACTTGAATTTGTATTAAAATTGTAATATTTATAATTTTTAATGAATTTATGTGTATTTTATTGAATTTAGAATGAAGTTATAATATTTTATTCTTATTGTGATAAAGTTACAATTTTATTTAAATTTATACATTTAGTGTAGATTTTATACATCATGTAATTTATTTTACATTTATTGTAACCTTTGTAAATTTATTGTAAAGTGTGTAATATTGTAATATTTTGTTAACTAATGTAATCAATTTAAAGTTATTTCAATTAATTTTATTATTTTAGAGAATTTTAATAATTTGTAATGAATTTTATAAATTATATGTTATATAGAGAATGTTGAAAATTTGTAAATTTATTAAATTTTGTAATGTGGTTTAAATTTAATAAATGTAAATTATTAATTTTGTAATTTGGTGTATATTTAATATCTTTATGAAATTAAATAATTTAGTAATTTCATTGTCATTTAATTAAATGTAACAAGTGCAAAATTTGTAATTTGGTGCAAATTTAATAAGTTTATGAAATTTTCAATTCAGTAATTTAATTGGAATTTAATAAATTTTAGAAATTTGAGTTACATTTAATTACTAATTTAAGTGTAATTTAATTAAATTTTAGATATTTAAGTGCAATTAAATTAATTTTCAAAATTTTAATTAAATTGAACAATTTGAGTGTAATTTTCAAATGAAATTTCGTAATTTTCTAATTTGTTGTATGAATTTAGTTTAACATTTGCAATTTGAGTAATTTATGCAATTAATGTAGATTTAAGAAATTGCATTTCATAATGAATATTGTAAATTAAGTGTTATTTAGAGAATTTTGAAAATTTTAAAAATTTAGTTAAATTTGTAAATTCGGTGAAAATTTAGTAAAACTTTTAAGAAATTTAGTTAAATTTTATAATATGTAAATTTATTAAATTTACTGCAAATGCAAATAACATGTAAATTTAAAATAATTTTACTTATTTAAGTGTAAATTTATTAAATTTAGTAATTAAATATGTTTATTAAATTTACTTATTTAAGTTATGATAAAATTTATACAATTTTAGAAATGTCAATTAAATATAGTAATTTAAGTGTAATTTAATTAAATATAAGAAATTTTTGAAATGTCTCATATTGAACTAAAGTTAGTAATTTACATGTAATTTAAACTAATTTTAGAAATTATAGATATTTAAATTCTTTAAATTCAATAATTTAAGTGTGTCTTTGATTTTTAAAATTATAATAATTTAATTAAAATTTAGAAATTTTATAAATTTATATGTATTTTATAATTATTTGTTCGCATTTTGTGAATTAGTTGAAGTATCTTTTGGTTGGACTTTGAAATTTATGCACTTCAAGAGGTAGGTAATTAATTTAAAAACTTTTTTAATTTTAAAATATCAATAAAAATTAAAATTTTTTGGATTATTACGAAATATTTACATATTTAATAATTGCTATGTTAAGAAATATTTTAATGTATGTATCTTTGTGTGTAATGTAACTTAAACTTTATAAAATTGTAAAGTCTCCATCAAATTTAGCAATATCCTTGATGGAGAAATCTTTATTTCCTAAATAGCGAAATTAAAAACAAAGTTTGTAAATTTGTAATTTTATAAAAATTATAAAATATAAGAATAATTGAAAATTGTAATTGGTATTTTTAAGCCTAATGTTGAAATGAAAGTGCATGAAAATTATAATATTGTCGAAATCAACTATAGGCATAGTTTTAATAAATACAAATATTTTTTATATTGGCGATACAAGTTTGTCAAGTGATTTTTCTTCCTTATCCCAGTTTACGATGAGAAAAAGTTGATTGGTAGAGAATATTCAAAATAAAAAAGCTAGATCATTTATTATAACAAAGGATGAATATGTTATAAACACATCGTCTTAAACTTTGTTTCAAAAGGATGTGGACCAAAATTTACCTCTCATAGAAATTATGGAGGATAAGCCACCAAAAATTTCAAATGATCTGAGTGAGTCATTCATCTAATTAAATGATGAAAATGAAGATATTCAGTTTGATGATGAAATGGAGCTACAATCAAAATATAAATCATCGGAAGACATAATGTCAAAAGGTGATATAGAGAATGATGATTCAATGTAAGTAAAACATTTTAGTGTATTTAATTTTTAATAGTGTTAATGTACAAATTTGAATAGAAATTTTATTTTGTATATATTATGTTAGATATAATTTTACATGTACATTTAGATGATACGTTGTATACCTAAAGATTTGGGTAAACTTTCTCGAGGTGGTACGCTAGGTAGAGGATGGACTCATGATCGTAGGCTGCCTCAACCACCACATTTGTCATCCAACACACTGACTTCAATGCCTAGACTTCGCTTGACATCAGTTCCACCTACAGCTTTAATTCCTCCTTCATCTCCATCCCCTACTTAGGATCCTTTTTCAACTCCATCCAAACCATTAGATCCTAGCACTTCTAGAGGCCATCGACACCAATAAATCAGGATGAGGTGTACACAGTTCTTATGCCCGAGCTATGACCTCATATTTCTTTATAACATGGGAGGTATGTAATAATTATCTTTATTATTTTTTTATTTTTTATGTTATTAATTATAACACTAACTTTTTTCATTTTTCATTTTTTATGTTTGTATCATAAGATCTTCAAGTAAATATTCATCATGGTGGCTACACTTAGAAAAAGGTCTCATAGTCTCTGAAGACCTTCTACCAAGAGGAATTTGAGGTAAGTAATATTTATAATTGAAAGTTAAATATTAAAAAAAAGTTTTATTTATTAACTAGTTTTATTTATGCGTTTATTGTTGGTATATAAGTGGTTTTAATTGGACCAGGTGATTGATGCCTTGGTTCATATAATATTCTTTAAGAAGGTTGCTTTGAGATATAAGGATATACTTCATGATTTGAAGTATATGGGCAAGGATACCTAGGTGTTGATGAGGCTTGGGACCCCTAACAGACTTAGTGGAGTTCTTCATACACTCAAGCAGTGTCTTGACAGGCCAGCCTGAATAGACAAATCGAGAAAGAAGGTTTTAGGTTCAAAAACTCATATTCTACCTCATATTCGACTATCGTCATCTGCTCTTGCTTTAGGTTCAAAAACTCTTTTCTTTTATCATCTTTATATACTTCTGGCATGTAATTGTTATTGAACTCGCGAAGAAAATCATCCCATGTAAGCACTGGAGGCTGGGCATCATTCCCTAGAATAGTTTCCCACTAATCATATGCATCCCCCTATAATAGCGATACTGCATAATCAAACTTTTCTTCTAGTGTGCATTTCATCAAGTTCAAAACTTTTTGTGTTCTTTTTAGCCATGCCTCTGCCACTGATGGATCTGTGGTACCACTAAAGTCAACTGCCCCCTATTTTCTTAATTTATCATACCTTCTCTCTCTTTGAATTTCCATGCCCTGCACTGTTGGTTCACCAATTCTATGTTGTTGTTGACTATGAGATACGTGTTGTGCATAGGAACGTGTAGGAGATCTAACTCTATCAGCAGGTTGATCTCTTAATGATGGACATGATGCTT